>PVLD010014823.1:0-50921 GCA_004027595.1 Dinomys branickii | reverse complement strand
AAAAAAAAAAAAAAAAAAAAAAAAAAAAAAAAAAAAGAAAACACAAGAACCAAAAATCCAAGGACAAGAAAGAAAACAGGCATACATCAACAACAGCAACAACATCCAAGGCCTCTCGTGAAGAAAGGGCTTTTGGAAGCAACTCCTGGTTCGAAGTCCTCAGCATGTTTACCAAGAATACTTCTTAATGCTTCAAAGTCCCATCTCCTTTGCCTTGGCAGCTCCTGTATTTATGGAATGAGAGGCTTGGTCTGTTATGAAATGAGGGGAGCAAATAGAGGGAAATTTGGTGGAAAGAAGGGGTGCAGGGACCAGCAGCACTACAGCAGCAAAGACAAGGGAACAGCTTCTCGGATTCTACTTGTCATAAGAAATAATGTCTGAACTTTGATTCTGTCCTTCAATGTGCTATGGGTCCTGTGGGTCTTGCATAAATTAGGGAACCCGCTCTTTCTATGAGTGATAGGATGTTTAAAAGGTTTACTGAGCTCACACTCCTGAAGGCTCATGAGCATAGTGCCAACACCTGCTTGGTTCTCATGAAGGCGGCCACTGCATCACATGACACACGTTATTACACCCTCTTCCCCCTTTAAAGTTATCCAACCTCAGGTATTTTGTTATGGCAATGCGAAAATGGACTAGTACAGAATATAAGCAGAAAAAAGTGAAGGTATAAATAAACTATCATAATTACAGATTGAAAAATTATCTTTGGAAAGCAGTGGCACTGCCACTTTTAGGTAAGACATACAGGAAAAAATGGGACTGTACACAAGACATGTTGGGGTCATGCAGTGGGGATGCTGGAAGCTGTGAGCCGCATTGCTCCAGCTGCTACACCTGAAGGTGCAAGGGAAACACATCTACAAACCCTGAAACACGTTCGTTCATAAACCCTTGGCGATACGCTGGTGGGAAAGCTCTGTATGGGGGTATTTCTTACAAGCCCTCCATGTTCATGCCTTCCATCTTAAGTAGTAAGATGAATTTCTATTAAGTATTTTGTCATTGTGTATCAAATAGAAGTAACACAGAGGCATAAAATGATTAAAATATGCATAAGCTAGAAAGTAAAGGCATGATCATTGATGGCTGTGGGTTCTCTAAGACATAACCTTATCCTCATGAGGGAAATCTCTGCGCATCCCAAGCTGAGGAAAGGTCACGATGACACTCACGTAATGAAGACTACTCTCGGACGGAGCACCTGTTTGGGGTGCCAACCACAGCAGAGCAGTCCAAATGGAGTCACTCATACTTTCACAGAATCCAACTGAAACCTCATGCAAGCACATGGGTCTCAAAACTGACATTGTCCCTGAAAACAGGAGTGTTCAGTCTACTGGAGTCAACGTAAGGAAGCACTCTCTACTATAACCATTATAGAAAGGTAGTCTTATGTTACCCAATCAGTCTATCATTCTCTTTCCTTGCTCTCACCATATAAAATCCACTTTTGCTATTGCCCAGACTTCTCAACTCTCATCCCATTTTGTAGAACAGAGGTTATCGTGCTTCGTGAATTGCAAATAAAATCTAGTTAGATCTATCACTAAATTTAGTTTTCTTTTGACTGTAATTACGTGCATAAGCCCCCCTAGTTTTCTCCACTATGTATAAAGAACAAAACAGCCTATGCTGCAAGCTTCCTCTGTCTGCTCCTACAGCCACATTCCAAGTGAGAGTCACACCCACCTCCCTTCTCTCTGCACTGCATGACGGGAGGGGTAGGAGCAGTCACAGAGTCACCCGACAGCCTTAACTGCAGCAGCCCCATACTCTGTTGCACATCAAACTGAGAAGCCTTCACAATGTTCTTATTTGTAGATGTTGTGAACATTATTTAAGGGTGGGGAGATAAGAGGCCCCTATGCTAACATGGAGTGCAAAGATGAGTTCCCAGAAGGGATCGATAAAGAGCACAGTTAAGAGGAGTTGAGGTTTTAGCTGGAAAATACAAAGGATGTTCTGAGTGGATACCGGAGAAGACACCCCAGTGAGAGGCACAGAGCACCATGGTGGAGACACGTGATTGACCCAGGTCAGTTGGGGCGAAGTGATGCAACAGGTGGGAGTAAGTTTTTCATTTGAGACGCAGGGTGGGTTGATACCAACTAAAAGACCTGGTGATGAAAATGATTGAATAGAGGCCAACAGGTCATTATGGAGAGAAAATGGCAATTTGAGGCTTCAGTATGGAGAAGGGAATGGAGTTAGAAGGAAGACAGCACCCAAAGCCTTCGGGATTCCTCTGGAATCCATTTCTGTAGCAGCTTGTCTGACTTGCATCTGCCACTCTTCTCTCAGTACAAAATGTTCTCATTGCTTGTAATCTAATGTCTGAATACCCCTGACGCCTAGTTGTAGGTAGAGCTCTCGGTATGGATTTGAACTTGTGCAGTATGTCTCTGGGACTGTTCACTGTACACTACCTACCAGCAAAGAATTTAAGTGGCTGTAACAAGTACTTTCACGATGGCAATGAGCTCGTCTCAAATTAGTCTTGCAAACTTATTTGTTCCTTTCAGTCTTGGTGCCTTCATTTATAATGAAGAGGTAAGACCTGATATTTTGTAGTCATTCACACAGAGTATCACCTGCATTTCTGGTTCTTATGCTCGGCCACACGTAAGGTGAGATTTGATCCTGCGATTGCTCTTGCCTAACTATGTACTCTGACTATGTTTGGCTACCCTGGTGCTCAAACAAGTTCATCTTCCATTTCCTCTGGCCAGTTCAAAGAAAGAGAACTGATGTTTGACAAGAAGAAAAGTATATTGATCTTATTTATCTTTGGTGCTTGGACTGATAAATGAAGGTAAATAAAAAACAGGTTAAAAGTAGACTGCCATACCTATTTAAGAAAATCATCACACTCCATGCTACAAATGAAATATACAAAGAAAGTAGTTATTCTTTTGAAGGTTTTAATACATACTTAAAAATGAACAATTAGTATTACAGTTTTGTAACAGTTTCTGTTAGATATGTGTATATATGTGTTTTTTTTCAGTAAAATAGTTTCATGCTTATAAAACTCACCTTAGGTCAAGGTGGGACAAAGAACAACACAGAGTAGAAATAAATCAAGTAATAAATCGAGTATAGATAAGGAAAAATATTATAAAGCAGTTACACTGTTGACACAAAAGAAAAAGAACTGAACACACTTTTCTATTTTTTGAAGGCAATTTCACAATCATTTCCAGGAATTCTGTGAGAATTTAAGGCCATTTGTTCTGCAGAAATGCTTTAATTCAGACACAACTTCACAAAACTGTTAATTCTTGTAAAAACTGTACATGCAAAAACTCTTTACAAGTCATTGTGGACAGGCAGGTCAGGATACAGTAGTAGGTTATTTCACAAATGTGTTGTGCACTAAGTCACATGGTTGTATATATTGAACTGGAAATTTCACAAAAGACTCCAGCCTGTGCACCCTGGTGGAGAAGTGTAAAGGTGGTCACAAGTAACCCCAATTCAAGAGAGCCGGTATCCCTTTGAATTAAAATATCTAGACAAGATACAATGGAATAGAAAGTTTAAAACATCTGCTACATGATTCAGAGTTAAATAGTGTTGGTTTTAGTCCTTCTACATAGCATTACAATATAAGGATGCTACTTACACAAAGTAGTTTCTGTGCATTTACAGTTCACAATGTGTTGACTTTTTATTATTTCTGCTTGGCAGTACAAAACATAAACAGACTATAGTCTAAATTTAGAACCCAAACTCCATGAAAAATGCATGTTCATACAGGGTACACATCTGCTAAGCTTGAACTCCCATGCTTGGCAAACGTTACTGAGAAATTTATTACTAAGCAGATGCAGTTCCTTCAGACGGTTCAGCTACTCAGAAATACGAAGCATCATTCTCATCCCTTATTTATAACTATGTTTGTCCAGACAGTCATTCAAAGAGATATTGCTCTGTGATTATAGCTATTGCAATTTAGAAGACAAAGGATTCGATATTCAAAACTCTTATTCTTAAGAACAGTTATAAAAGTATTGAAATTTAAAAAGTAGTAAGTAACATGTAAACATCGATACAGAGAGACTGCTCTCCTATACATACAGCAGTCGAGGACAATATTTTAGTTAAAAACATAGTTTGTGCTTTTTCCCAACAATACATTGGAAATTAGCTGTTCTGTCAAAAAGGAAAAAAAAAAAAAAGATTCAGAGAAGCTATCCGTATTTTATTTCAAGCATTTAAACGATTTTTCTGTCGCTCATGCAACAACCATATTTACAGTTTTGGTTTAGGAAGAGAATTTTGGATCCGAGAAAGCACATTAACTAGAACTGCTGAAACCAAACCGAGAAAAAGTATCTCATTCCCTGGTTCATCATAGAGCACCAGGCGCAAAGCAGGAACTCAGCAGTTCTCACTGGAGTGCAGAAGACGCGGGTGCCTCTGGGAGCATAGTCAGATCTGCGTCTGCAGCACATGTGTGGGTGGGGTGTACGGCGGAGGCGCAGGTGAAGGCTTAATCCCTCGGGCCCTCATGTAGGACAGAAACTGCTCGGGGATCTCAGCCAGGACATCTTTCGCCAGTCTAGCCATGCTCAGGATGTGGTTCCCACTTCGGTCAATGTAATCCCTGAATGGTACAAACTAAAACAGAAGCAACAGAAGCTTATTTCACCTGATTGGAAAGCTCTGTTGGACACAAGCAACAGTGTGTGTAAACATTTGACTGTAGGAGAATTTTGGAAGCCCAGTGTCAGAGTGAGATAGATAACCATTAACACTTAAGTATCTGACAGAGTTAACACCAACAACAGCAACCAAAACTTTCTGGTACGTACTTTACCTACACAGGGATATAATTCTCTTGGTTTCCTTGTTGTTACTGCATTCGTGCTTACTGCTCCTGATCGTGCACATTATGTTAGTCCACGTGTTCTGCAGTTCGGGTTCTATACCTACACTGATACGCATCAGGACCCCAGACCTCTTTGGGGTCTGGTTTTCCATCAAATGGAACTAACACATGCCAAGTCAAGCTTCTGATGCAAAACTATTACCCAATGCAAAGTGAGGAACAAATATTACCCAGTTCAGTGCAAAATACAGCAGGTAGCAGAGGTTTCAACACATTGTTTTAATTATTGCTTATATGTCCACTGCATGCACAATCAATGTAAAACCCACACAGCCACCATCAACAGGAGCCTGAAATCTTCCGTACATGGAATCTTGCCCCAGAGATTGATTTTTTTTTTAATGTCACCTAAAATTCCTTTTTTGGTTGTTGTCTTTTTCTTCTAAACTCTCTTTTTATTGAATTTATTGGTACATTTTAAATATACACAATGACCACTTTCATCATAGGGACTTCGTACCAGTACATGACTGACCTCAATTCCTCTTTGTTCCCATTCCCTTATCCTCGCTTCAATCTTCCACCTCTTCATTTCCCAAAGATTTGTTTCCATTTTCCCTTCCTTACTTCTCTTTTCCCTTCCTTCCTTTCCCCCTACCACCTCCCTAGTTCCCCTTTCCAGGTGCGCATTTTCTTCTTTTTCGTGTCAATTATACATTCTGGGCCTTATTTACACTTTCATTTCTCATGCCAGAGAAACAACGCTACATTTACATGTGTGTTTATTTCACTTTAGAGTGTGGTCTCAAGGTCCGTCCATTTATGTATAAAAGTCTCAAGGTTATCCTTCTTTATAGCTGAGCAGTACTCCATTGTGTGTGTGTGTGTGTGTGTGTGTGTGTGTATATATATATTTAACCCACATCTATTTTATCCATTCACCAGTTGATGGGCACTTGGGTTGTTTCTAAGATTTAGCTATTATAAACTGTGCTGCTATAAACATGGGTGTACATATATCACTGTGGTCTGATGTTTTTAATTCTTTTGGGAAGATAATAGGAAAGGGAATAGCTAGGTCAAATGGGACCTCTAGTTTTAATTTTCTGTGGACTCTCCATTGTGTCAGTCTACACTCACACCAACAGTGGAAAAGGGTTCCTTCTTCCCACTTCCCCGCCAGCATTTACTATTGGTTGAGTTTTTGATAACAGCCATTCTTTCCAGGGTGGGAGAGCATCTTAGTGTTATTTTAATTTTCATCTACTGAATGACCAGTGATGTTGAAATATTTTCTTAATTTTATTTGCCATTTCTACTTCTTCATCTTTGAAGTGTCTATTCATTTTAAATGCCTATTTTTGGGTTGGGTATTTTAATTTGGGGTATCTGATTATTTTGAGTTCTTTATATATTCTAGATACTAGTCTTTTGTCTGAGGAACACCTGGAAGCATTTTTCCCATTCTGTGTGCTGTCTTTTCACTCTGTTGTTGGTTTCTTTTGCTATGCAAAAGCTTTTTCGTAAGATCCCAGTTGTTAATTCTTTGTAATATTTCCCTTGCAGTCTGGGTTTTGTTCATAAGGTCTTTGCCTATACCTATGTCTTCATGAGTTCTACCTATTCTATCTTCCAGCAGGCTTAATGTTTCTGTTTTAATATTTAGGTCTTTGATCCATTTTGATTTTAGTTTAATGCAAAGTAAGACACATGGGTCTAATTTTCTTCTACTGCATTTGGAAAGCCAGTTTTTCAAGCACCATTAAAGAGGCTCTGTTTCTTTCAAAGATAAAGTGGTGAGTGTGTTTGGAGTTGTTTCTGTATCCTCTATTCTATTCCATTTATCCTTGTTTTTGCCAATACCATGCTGGGGGTTTTTTGGGGGGAGGGGAGGGGTCCTTTTGAGACAGGGTTTCACTATGCAATTCAGGCTGGCCTTAAACTCACCTTGTAGCCCAGGTTGGCCTTGCACTCATGTCAACTCTTCTGCTCTAGCCTCCCCAGTTCTGGGATTAAAAGTATATGCTACCATATCCACAGACCATGCTGTTTTCATCACAGTAGCTTTGTAATATCATTTTAAATCAGAGATTATGATGCTTCCTGAATTGCCTTTATTGCCCAGAATTGCTTTTGCTATTCTAGGTCTCTTATGGTTCCAAATAAATTTTAGGACTGTTTTCTCTAATTCTGGGAGGTATGCTATTGGTATTTTGACTTTTTCATACCTATTATTTAGGAAAGTGAAATAAAGGTTTTGGCATGAAATTTTGATATACTTATTTAAACATAATTCTTAGTTTTACATACTCTGCAAGTGAGTGTCCTATCTTTAATAAGTAATTATGTGAGAACCCTTATAGCAAACATCAAATGCTTTGGATATAGTTTGCTTAATTCTATTCTCTTCAGAATGGGTGCTTAAGGTCAAGTGTGGTGGTGCACACCTGTAATCCCAGTACTCACTGGGGAGGCTGAGGCAGAGGGATTGTCGTGAGTTTGAGATGAACCTAGGCTACTAAGTGAGCTCAAGGCCAGCCTGGACTGCATAGCGAGACCCCGTCTAAAAAAGACTAAAAAAAAAAAAAAGGGTGTTTGATAAAATCTGTGCTGTTTAAGGGCATTAGCTCAATCTGCCTGGGAACCCGATGATTCTAAAGCAACTTGAGGTGACTAGAATTATTAATGCTGTGATCGTTTGGGGGCAAAACAATTTTTGATCCTCAAAGAAAAGGCACATTGAAGACATTTTAGGATGTTTGGAGATTTCTGAGTGCAGTCTTTGGAAGTTTGAACTAAATCATTCTTTTTGCCCAAAGAAAGAGCAAGAACATTCTTAACTTACATTGTAATATAACCGCTTCACATTTATTTTGAAATGCTTGCTTTTCACTAAAATGTTACTCAAGATGTGCTTTTACAAAGCAATTGTTATTAGGAAACAAAATGATCAAATTGTGACATATAAACCAAGTTAAAGTTTTAGGAAACCAAATAGCACAGGTATATGTTTTTGATGCAGTAAAAGCATTCTCTTTTAAAAGAATAGAAAATTACCCTTTTTTAAAAAAAGACACTTTATAGGCAGAAGCATACCCATTTCACCATAGTTCTACCCTATCCTATTATGATATAGAAAACTCAGGGAGGTTTTTAAAAGCATGTGACAGAAAAGTGAAACATCTTTCTCTTACTCCTGCAGATCACTAAGTCAGGGGAAGGAAAAACTAGCAGTAAATATAGTCTTCAGCTGAGAAGAGAACAAGGTGGATGTGAACTCTGGTGAAGTTATACTACCTCACTATCATTAAGACTTGACATCTTAGCAAAAGTCATAGAAAAGAGTCAAGGTACAAAAGGTACAGTACAAAGAAGAGAGTCAAGGTTTATTTTCTCTCCGAAACTAAAATTACAAAGTGAGAAAACAGGAGTCATAGTTAAAGGTTAATAAGAAAAAAGTCATTAAGTGGTAGTTATAGTTTACACTTTTACACACAATTTAGGAGGCACAATATTCAAATATTAACGTTTAATAACATTGGTTCACTTGGTGTACATGTAGCTAACTTTGAAGTTATTTTTAAAAAGTGGTTCAGTTGTTTGAAAATGTATTGCTACTACATTCATTTTTGGAAGCAAGTGTACCTCTGTCATAGCTGGAGCTTTAGGAAAGGCAAGATTGTCCTCATGTGTGTTCTTCCCTAGGGTTTATTTCCTTCCTTTTCTTTCTCCCGCACCATGACTCTTACACTCCTCTTTTTTCCTTTTCTCACAAACTCTGGAATTCGATTTATGTTTAGAGTCTGGTTCTACTACTCATGACCCGCATAATCTTGGGTAAGTTATTTTCCAGTCTCTTCCTCCATTTCTTTTCAAAAAAATGAACACTGTGACTGTAGCATCTACCTCTTTAGGCTGTTGAATTGAATTGGTATTTCAGGCATGTACTGGTTAAGCTGAAGGACCACAGGTGACTGTCACTTGCGATCCTCATTACATTACTATTCATTTATATGATCCAAATAAACAGGAAACTGTCCTCTCAAGAGTTTTCAACTTACATTCAGAGCAAATATTAAATACCAGGGATACTTTATCACCTTTAAATGTTAGTGCAGTAGCAGCTAATGAAAAGCAGTAATTTGTAAACTTCTGTTGTTTAAAAAAACATTTTTTTTACCTTTCTAGAAAGCATATAACAGTGTAGACATTTTTTAAAATTAAAGTTAATTAAAATTCATTTTTAAGATATTCTACGACAGTGAGAGCAAACCTGTTAGGGCTTTCAGCGATACAAAGAGCTCACTGAAGAATGCTTGTCATAGGGTCCCCACCACTGCTCTAGAACGTCAAAATTAAAGACGCACAATCATGTTCTCTAAACGCGCATAGTGCCAATCATCTTAAAAACCTGCTTGCAAAAAACAAAGAAATCCTAGGCATCAACTTCAGGTGGGAGTCCATATCACATTTTACTTAGGTTTGTTGGATGGAGGGGTAGAGTCTAAGGTGCCATGTGACTCTCAATCTGAGAAACACCATCATATCAAGACACAGTTACGAAGAAGGACATACTTCCTCCTACGTGCATGTTGGAGGTTGAAGAAGATGTTGACAACTGTCTCTTCTTTAAACCGAAAGTATCTTAATCTTTTCCAAAGGGACACTAATGTCTCTGGTCATGTCCTGAACTACTCTCGGAGAAATAAAACTGACAAATGACCCTGCATTTGCTTTGCATCTTATTACTGTCAAATCTTACAGCTTTCCACATACACACTCAACTTTTCTTGAAAGATCGCTCATATCCTTCTCCTACAGTTTTCCCCTCAACGTGTCAGGCCAGGGTTCATTTTCTCAACTGATCTCTTATTTCTGGGTCTGGTAGCTGAGGACCCTGCAAAATATTCCCAACATATTTGTGAATGCACACGGGCCATGAGAAAACTCGGACTCTAAAAATGGAGGCTCAACTTAGAAGAATAAATCCATTTTCCCTTTTCACGAGTTTAACACATTCATATGATGAATACAAATAAACACCCTCTCCTTTGTAGAAAATATAATATCCTTGATACTCCAAATTTTTTTTCACCATCCACGCAGTGTAAGGAAAATGTTCCACACGGCTGCCCTAATGACTGGCTTTGCCTATTTGCAAAACCCAGTTTGAATCACTTTGGACAAATGGGCTTTTAGTTGCTGCCCTGCTCAATTCTGTTTGATTGCTCCTACTGTGTAGCGCTCCATTAGAGATTTTGTAGCCTAAGCCTTCAAGGTTATTATTCTCCTTTTAATGGAAAATATGATTTAAATATAATTTTAAGGAAATGATAGGCTGGCCAGCAACTGCATGCAGCTAGGAAAAGTGGGCATGGCATTATACATGATGACCGGTCCACAGCACAAACAAGCAAATAAAATGCCTTCACATATATTGACTTAAGATACTAAGTCACTTTAGTTTTACAGTAACCACCATGGGAACTCATCCTGCTTACTGTTTATACTATGGCTGTATGAGAACTTCAGCAATAAGACTTTAGCCCATAGAACTCATTACAGGGTCATATGACAAGATACGGCTAGAAACAGTGATATAAAATGCCTTCCTGTTCCACTGTGAGTCATTTTTTGTACCTCACAAATGTGAGTCAATACTTGAAGCCTAATTGATGTGACATTGATATATCAGACCCTACAGTCATGTGAAACTGGGAAGTGATGCCAATAATATCTATGTTATAGGTCTGGCAATCAGAAATGTGTTGGTAATTTGGAGCTACCAATTTATGACCTAAATAGTTTTCCATCTTAGACCACAATTTCTCTATAGATAAGTGACTATGAGGCAAAAAGGAATCCGTATTTTTAGAAAAATAAAAATTATGTTGGAACAAAGTGAAAGAAAGGAGAATTTGTTCAAAGATAGTGTGCAGACACTTTGGAGGAGGCTCTACAGGGTTTTCAGGAAAAAAAGCCCGGGTTAAATGACAAGATAAAATCAAAGCAAGAGTCTTGGAAGTTTGGGGTGAAAGACAGTTAATCTGTCTAAAGTGTGCTGTGCTTCTGTGTGTGTGTGTGTGTGTGTGTGTGTGTGTGTAATAGCTAAAGAGGAAAACTAAGATCAAGCTGAAGAGAATCTGAAATGGCATGTTGACGTTTCAGAATCAAAACCATACAAAAACCTTCTATGTTAGGATTAAATCCAGATTCTGTTTATCTTTAGCTACTGGATTATGGACAAGAAAAATTTAAACTTTACTTTTAGTTTTATACAATATAGTAATCAAAGTTATGTAATGCTATAGCTCTTAGCCTGTTTACTGGTTTCATGGATTCTGACTTTCAAGAAGAGGAGTTACTGAGGATCAGGTGGCACAGGTCTGTAATCTCGGCACTCTGGGAGGCTGAGACAGGAGGACTGCAAGTTCAAGGGTAGCCTGGGCAACTTAGACACTTGATGAGATTCTGTCACAAATAAACAAACAAGTTGGGCATGGTTGCACATACCTGGCCTGTAATCCCAGCACTCAGGAAGCTCAGGCAGGAAGACTGTTGTGAGTTCAAGGCCAGGCTGGGCTACAAAGTGAGCTCAAGGCCAGCCTGAACTACATAGTAAGACTGTCTCAAAAAGAGAAAACAAAACGAACGGACTGCAGATATAACTCAGTGTGAAGGCCCTGGGAACAATCCCCAGTGCTGCTATCTAAATAAATACATATGTACCTAATTATGCTAATGTACATTTTGTTGACATGACTATGTATCTGTGTTGATATGAAACTCACAACCTCATGGGAACAGAGGAAGAGCTTGGAATCTGCAGGTAATGAAATAAAAGCTAATAGAGATTTACCGAATTGTTCAAGTTCAGAGTGACATGATTACATCTTCACAGATGATCCAGATCCCACCTCAGTGTTCTGTGCAGTGCAGCGTATCCATCGAGACTAACTGCATCATCAAGGACACTGTAAATTTTTATAACTGCAAATAGGCATGGGCCTTCGTTTTTACTGACATAATATATTGGCCCTTGTCAACAAAACTACTGATGTGAGCGATCTTGGCTACTTCCTAAGGGAGAAAGTAGGATGAAGTTTCTCTTCAGCATCTTTTAGATGAAGATGGGAGGCTTCCCTGGCTCATTTCATAAAAAACAGTACAACAGCAATGTAGCACATTTTAAAGGGCTTCAAATTCATACTTCCATTCTGTAGTCTTGATTTTTTGGGGAACCCATGAGCCAGACAGTGTGGAGAGCTACTAAATAAAGTGTAATCATTTGGACTTACAATTATGGTGATGAGGCTCAGGCGAACAATTACACGAGTCATTACAGGAGCAAATTCCATGACATCACCTCATTCCCTTTCTCAGAACCCTTTAGCTTAATCATTTATTGTGTGTATGTTTTTTGTTCTGCCAAATCTATTAGGTTGAAAAGTTTAACAGTTTTTATAAAATTAAATTTTGCTGACTGAGGAAGAACAATTTACCTAATAAACATCCCTCCTTACATGATCATATTCACAGATTCATTTATATTTGCTGCCTTACATTAACCATTTGTTGCTGTGATTTACACAAGTCTACCTCAGGGATGTATTGTGGAGAGGTTATGTCAGTTTTCACAACACTGCTGTTTATCCTGCAGAACACGAAAATTAAGAGCTTGTCCAAGTTATCCCAAGTGAAGATTTAAACCAAATTCTGTAGCCTTGCGAATAGTATTCTCTTCATGGCTATGTTATAGGCGAATGTACAGGTGATTATTCAGGAAACAGACTGAAATCCACTGTCTGTGCTTCTGAAATGTCTCTAATACAGGCTTTAATGACACCGAGACATCCCTTTTCCTGTCTAAAATGTGGGGTTCACAACCTGTGTGCTTCTCTCCTCACATCCAAAGACAGGCACTTGAAGTAAGCAACTACCTTGCTGTCAGTTACATAAATTATAAATACAAATTATAAATTACCTGTATTTTCATTATTTATCTTTCTATTCACTCACAAGTAACAGTCTGCAGTGAAATATTTCTCTTGCTTCTAACATTTTCTATATGTAAAATTTATACAAAATGCATAATTTATAAATATATATATATATATATCTATAGATATAGATACATAAATATCTTCAAATCGCTTCTAGTTTTCTAACCATAATCTATGAGGAAAATAAGACAATACCTACAATCTTTCTGGTGCATTTTATACTAAGTTCATCTACTATGGATAAATAAATATATATAATTTTATATATACATAGTCTTAACTCCAAATGCACAAGAAATAACACTGAGAATCAACACATGGGATATTCAATTAAAAATCTTCTGCAGAGTAAAGACAACAACCCACAGAGTGGAAAGACAATCTACAGAATGGGGAAAACAATTTTTGTCAGCTACATGTCAGACAGAGGACTACTATCTGGACTATATAAAAAACTCAAAAATTAGAACCCCTCTAAATAAAAGACCCAATAAAGGCAATTGAAAAGAACAAACACTTCCTAGAAGAAGTACAAATGGCCAGTAAATACATGAAAAATATTCAGTACCTCTGGTCACTACAGAAATGTAAACTCAAACAACATAGATTCCATCTTCTCTGGAAGGAAAGGCTATTACCAAGAAATCAAATAATAACAAATGCTGGTGAGGCTGTGTGGGAAAAGGAACCATTCCACCTTGCTGATGGGAATACTAACTAGAAGAATGACTACAAAAATCAGTGCAGATATTGCTCAGAACACTAAAACTAGAAATTCCACATGAACTATGTACTCCCCTGCTAGGTATCTCCCCCAAAAGAGTTAAATAGATCTCAATACAGTGACATACACACCCACGTTTATGCACAATGCACAGTAGCTACATCTTGAATGCTGCCCGTATGTCCATCACCAAATGACTGGATAAAGAAAATGTGATGTTTATATATAATGGAGAACTACTGTTATCAGGAAAGGTAAAGTTGAGTCATTTGCAAGAAGATGGATACACCTGGAGACCAAAATGATAAGTGAAATAAATCAGATACACAAGTTTAAATGTCTTTCATACGAGGAACTCAAAGTAAATACATAGCAGAATAATAGATGCTAGGAAATAGGGCACGAAATCTTATGCAATTGGTAATGGGGTCAAGAAATGGAGGGAGTGGGGAAGAGGAAGAGAGAGGGATGAAGAAACCGAATGTGTTAGGCCCACATACCAACTCCCACACTGTTGTACAGCAAACATTTTTAATAAAAATAAAAATTTTAAAAATACATACCTAGTTTTTCTTGAGGATCAAAGAATAAATATATATTGCCTCACTTAAAAGTCTGGAGTGTTTCAAGCTTTCTAATATTAATAAAGATCCTAAATGCTATTTCCTAATAATAGGAATGAAGGAAAAGATACTTTGTAGCAATTCCACTTTACATGCTGTGGGAGCCAGACTTAAAGGGAAAAGTATTTGCTCTTCTAGGTCCTGAAACTCCCCTAGGCCCAATGTGCATCTTATAGAAATAAGTAAGTTAAACAGAAACTAAAACTCTGCCAGGCATGGTAGCACACATCTGTAACCCCAACACTCAAGAGGATGAGGCAGGAGGATCACTGTGAGTCCGAGACCAGCCTGGGCTACAAAGTGAGCTCAAGGCCAGCCTGGACTGCATAGCAAGACCCTGTCTCAAAAAGACAAAAAAAAAAAAAAAAAAAAGTAAAACTGTTATTTTTTTATTTTAAAGAAAAGTAAAACAATAAAAGTGGTATGAAATTTCAAAAAAAGATTGTAGGAGAGTAACAGTGGTTAGTACATTGCGTACTGCTATCTTCAAAGTAGTTGCTCATATTATAAGATCTAGGCATGAAAATCTGATCAAACAATATAGGCATAAACCTTTCCTTTCAATGGGCTAATAGCAATTAAGAAACCAAAACTATTTCAATATAAGTTGCTTTTTAGAAACCAGAGCAGACAGGGCTCTTTACAGTGAACCAGACAGATCATTTTTGTTTAGTTTCTTACCTGCACAATATCCCTTTCAGCATATTTTCCTCTGGAGGAGACTCTGACATCATCCCCATCTAATTCGACCATGGCTACAAAGCAAAATATGATCATCAATTCAACACACTTAGTCAAATACTAAAACTGTGTGCAAAACTCTCTATTGATATAGATATATCTATGTAGATCTAGGTATCTACAATACAGGCTATGTCCTATGTGGTTACAGAAAGCCTTTTGATATCATTTCTTCAATCATTTCTCCCATAGCAACTGACTGAGTGCACATTTCATAGAAAACAGGCATGCCAAAGCTCTACATCACTTATGAAAGGCAGAGGCAATGCACTGTGGAACAGTCTTGGGTTCATCTTTCCAGGGTACAAGGTCTATCCTTGGAGGACTGGTTTTAATTTTTCTTTCTAACTTGAGAAAGTTGGCAGTGATTACAGAATTTCTAATACATGTTAGACTTCATTCTCACTGAGAAACTACCACAAAGTTATATAGCTATGTGACCTAATTTTACTTTATGACTAAATTACAAAACAAAGTGGCATTTTCAGTCCTGGATTGATTGAATAAAGTGTGATTTTTAATTAGTTAAGAAACCATTTCAATCTTGCACAGATCAGCTGATACTTGGTAGTGCTGTGATACAAATGGATGGCTTGTTCCACACAATATTATGCTTCAATCAGGAACATTTTCCATCGTTTATTAAGTTTTCAGTGAGAATTATCTAAATAATTAATTAAAGGAGAGATGCTAATTTGTGTTTAAAGTGTAATTCTATTATTGATAATTCATTTTGTATACACATGACATTTACCAGACTCAAGCAAGCCTGTATGTTTGTCTCTTCAAACATAAAATATCACATAGCCAAAATACAGCCCTTCCTTCCTCATTATTTTCTTTAGGATTTAGATTATACATTTGGGTTAATAAACATTTTTTTAAATTTCATCTCTCTATAACATGTTCACAAAGGTTTAGCTAATGCACCAGTAGCTTATATAACAGCCAGAGAGCCACCATTCAAAGATATAAAATGTACCGTAATTTTGTAAAATGTATGCATTATAGCCAGTAAGGTAATCAACCTACTGAAAATACAAAAGCCCTATTTTTTCTCCTCCACTTTATAGACATGTAAATAGGGTACTTAAATATTTTCAATAATTAGTTTGTTTTCATCTAGGTTTCTTTTAACAATGTTCCTACTATTCTGAGATATAATTGTACACTGATTGAGAACAGACACTTTTCCTTTTATCCTCTAATACGTTAGTAAGCCACACCAGTTACCCTATACTTTCTCTAACTGGGAAGGAAGAACCAGAGGACAACCTAAGTCTCAACTTCCAGAACCTTCTACAATCGTTACTGGTCTTTGAGCATCTTTCATGCCATTAGTGAAGACAATGACAGTAACTCAGGTAATCCTGTAGAAGGATGAAAGACCTTCTACCTTTCAGCATGCCTTTGGATTACAAAGCTGCAGTTGGGAAGAACTGGAGGTTGAACTTTCAGGAACAAGAGACATGGTGTGCAAGTGTGCAAGAGGGGTTCCTCCGCTCTCCAGGTGGTCAGCCACAGTCACCACTAGTGCCTCTCCTTGAAGAGGTGTCTGACAGGCAGAAAAACATCCTTCCAGCCATGGTAGATACCAGGACGTTAGAATTCCTTCTACCTAGCCCTTCATCTAACTTGAATCAAAGCAGGGAGCAGATCCTGCTTGAATCTTTGACTGCCCTTTATGGACAAAAATGAGGTCCTGCTTGGAGAATCTTTATTCTTAATGAAAGTGCTTTACAGAGAGCTGAAAATCACTATGGAAAACTATGCACAGCATTTAAAAGTGTTCTTATTAGACTACAGAAATAAATATGAGTACTCACTCATTTAATAATTTATTCAAAGCATGGACTGCAAAATAGTGCATTTCTTGCCCACACAATACAATGTCTTTCTGGTTAAAATGTGTAGGAGTGGATTTATGTGGTGAGCTGACACAATCTGCATGGGAGCTTCAGTCTTCACTGACGTAAGTTTACACAAGGGCCCTCTGAACACACTTTAGCAGATCTGGTGGTGCTGAGAGAGGATCTGTGACACGAGAGCAGGGGATTGTAAGTCAGAGGGTTTCTGTATGAAACATGAGTGTTTTTTCCCTTCTCTCCTCAGCTATGGCACAAGAGATGTGTTTTGAGAGGAAAGGAAGAAAAATACTTTAGAGAAGCAGCTCCTGTTTCCTAGCAGGATGACTTTTTTTTAGTACTGGACCTGGAAGTTTTTCCATCCTGGTAAAACTTCTGTCATGGTGAAAGCAGAAACTAGGTAGGGAAGGGCCCCACTTCCCTGCTCACGTGTTCCCACAGGAAAGCATGACTCCAATTTCACGGAGGGACTTCACGGGAAGCAATTCCTTCTTTGTCTACAATCCTCACTCATCTCCCCTACCACAGGAGGCCCGGAAGTAAAGGAGTGGACACTGGACCCTTGGGAAGAAACGATGTAAGGTTGGCTGTCCACAGCTTAGCAAGATTCTTAAATTCATTTCTAGTATTAAAGCTGATGCACTGTTTTGAGTGACTCCTGCATATTGTTTTCAGTGAGTTCAAGATCTCAGATAAGGAAATAATGAATTGTTGAATGTCAAACCCTAAGGAAATCTGATGAGTATAGTACTCAAACAGCTATGCCTGCCAGGCTGTAGAGACATGTATAACCAGAAATACACACCAGGAAAGGCAGGGCTTTGTGCCCATGAGTCATGTGTGGAAGCTTTTGAAGAACAAGAAGTGAAGGAGGTTTGCCATCTCTGAGGCCGTTTATCTAACGGAGGACTTTCCAAAGGAGTCTGGGAGCCCTGAGATAAATCCAAGAGTGCTGAAGCCTTTGGAGCCAGGAGACAACGGTGGCCAGAGAGGAAAATACAAGTTCCCTGAGCTTAGCAATCAGGAAGTTTGTGGAGTACTGATTAATGCAGATGATCAAGTGCAGGAAGCTTTAGGAACAAAGACGCAGCTTAGCCTTTCTGACTCCAAGAAATGTTTCAAATTCACTGCTGAAGTGTAACGCAAGCAGATACAAACACTCAAAGATGCAGGAAATATCAGCAGAAGCAGTAGTCAGGGCTAAATGACTTTCTTTAGCAAGCAGAAAAGTACAGTGATGAAGAGGATGGCCAGACAAGCATAGAAATCTAAGGGCCTGCAGGGCCAGCCCAAGAACCTTTCTTGCAGTGGCTTACCTGAGACGGGCAGGGCCATGTTTTCCTTGAGCAAGGGGAGGCAGGCATCACCATGATAATTATACTATGTTTAGCCACTTACATAGCTAAATTAATGAGTCATTTACCCCAAGTGGCACCAACCATTCTAAAACTCTTCTCATTTTCAAAGTTCCAAGTGAAATAAATGACAATTGTCAATCAACAAACAAAGGAAGCAGCAAGCTAACAAGCAAAACCTGAGCCAAGCAGATGCCCCATGGTCACGCAACCGCCGTTCACCACAAAGTTATCTGAAAATAATTCACCTCAGATGACCAGTAACTGATTCTCCTTAAAGAAGTTTACCCTAAATCACAAGTTACACAAACACCTGTCACATTTTTGCATTTAAACAAGGCCTGAGTGAACAGAAAACTACTCAGCAAGCCAATTTAGCTTCATTATAAACAAAGGCTCATTAAATTTCAGCTGGTCAGTTTCATTTGTCATTTTACTTTGCTCTTTCACATTGACAGAACTTCCTTATTTATAAAACCGATGTCCATCCATCAGCCTGGGTCTGGAAACTGATTAAATTACCATATTATGGTTATGCTAACATCTCTTTTCACAACTTAATGATTTATGAATTTAGTGCTCATCTTTAAAGGCTTTAGTGAACCCAGAGTGTATTTTGCTTGGGGAGCTGAAACTCGATTTATCACCCTGTCAGTCTTAAGTCTTATTCTGAGGTATAAACTACATGTCTCTATGAAGTGCCAAGCTACAAATTAATCTTTAAACTAGGGAGACAATGTCCTCATCAGATGATGGAACCTTTTATTTTGCTTATCTTAATAGATACCCTCCTGAGCTACCTATATCTATGTCTACAAGGACATGATATACACAGAAAACAATCACATTCCTCTACATGGAAAACAGTAATAGAAAGCTAGGAGTGTCACATAGCAGATTCAATAAGCTCTGAAGGAATACAGCTGAAATTTTGTTACTCACCGTCAAATTCTGCTGGCCCAACACCTACGATAATTATTGACATTGGAAGTTTCGAGGCCTTGAGAAAGAACACAGTTCAGTATCAGTTAGGACTCTGAGTTCTTAAGAAGAAAATATGTTGAGGTTTAAGTCAGTCGGACAGCCTCTTAGCCATTCAAGATTAATAGCACAGCGTGCTTGTGCTTGACATCCATGCTCAGCCTTTCTGAATTGTGCACACATGCTCATCTATTCCTGAGGAATGACATCATGATGTCATTGGCTACTGTCAGGCAAACCTTCCTTGGCTGACACTGAGTGTCTCTGTTTAGGTTTCTTTTTTCCCCATTCTTTCTCTTCAACAAAATCGATTCTAGCGGGAAAAAACAGTCTAAGGCTCATGAAACAATAACACCATATTCTACCTTGTGTGGAGTTAGAAATGGTTAGAAAAAGCTACTTCTCCATAAATAATATGAACAAATGATCTGTACAGAAACTTGTTTTTTAGTATTATTAATTTTTGTATTAAATATCCATGAACTTGTGAGGGAGACTAAATATTTGACGTTGTAATGCTTTTTTTCCACTATATGTATCCCTCAAATTATATTATTGCTTTAAATAATTAAGTGGGAAGGACAGAAGTAACAAATAGGTGGCATACTGCAGCAGCCACATCTTCAGCTACGAAGGCTGATGGACTAAGAAAACTGTCTCTCAGTGTACTACCTCTGAATTATTAATCCGTATTTTAAGTGTGAACTAATCCCACTGACCATAACATACAGGTAATCAAGACAAACTCAACCCAAATGTATTTAGTTAAAAATAACCAAACATATAAAAAACTTGAACATCTTTATATTCTCTCCTTTTTAGGTCTGGTTTTTCTTTTCAAACAACCATAAGGGATCTGCTTCTTGCCCATATATAACTACTTTTCTTGAACCACAGCTAATTATATTTCTCTCTGTTACTAAAAATACTGAGGCTTGATAAGTGATTTATTCATACAACTCCCTTTTAAATGTCAACTTTGTACCAAACTCTAGCCTAGGTATAGAAATGGCTATTAAAAGTAGACATAATTTTAATGGACTAACATTTAGTAAATATAGATGTTTTAGGATAATTTTAAAGAAGATAATAAAATCATAAAAATGTATGAGTAGGAATTATAATGAATAGTAAAGTATGTACATAAATCAAGCCCCCAGTTTCTATTCAGCTCTATAAGATAGGAATTAGCTAGCATAGTTCTCATGTTACCAACAGGTAAATGTTAAGGAATAACCTGTCCAGGTCAGAAGATTGTATACAAGTGCATGAAAGTAACCTGTTAGTCAAAATTAAATACACTCATGTAAATAAACTCTCTCTCTCTCTCTCTTTCTCTCTCCTCTCTCTCACACACACACACACACACACACACTCAAAGACACACAAGAATTGTGCTCTGATTCAACTGTTCACATCCTAGCTTGGTCCTCCTGGATCCGCGGGACAGATGAGTGTAGCAGTCTGGGTAAGGTTAAAACTACCATCTGCTACAAAGCTAGGGGCCTTTTATTTCATTGTTAATTGCCTAAAATGATGTTGCTACTCACATTAACTATGGACTCCTTCGTCTGAGCCATATCTGAGATAACACCATCCGTCACAATCAGCAGCACGAAGTACTGGGAGCCATCCTTCACAGAAGAAGCGTATCTGAAACACAGAGAAAAGATGAGGAATAGCATCCAACAGTTCCTCTCTGCACAGTGTGCTTCATAACAACTTGGAAAGAGTCAACGCACCTTTTTGATCTTAAAATATTTAAACATCTTAGAAGCCTATATTAAGCAAGCTCTTGGGTATACATTTTTCTGAAATAACACACTAGCAAGATGGCAATGGCAATGCCTGCCAGCACACAGGAACATGTGCTTGACCTAGAAGTTTGTACACGAATCAAAAAGTTTACCCAAGATGAAAGTTTCTTTAGAACAAAGGGATGATCCTAGATTTTGGAAACAGACTTCTCCCAATTAAGCAACACATTGTGTGTATGATCTTCAATAAATTACTTAAGCTGTCTGAACCTTATTACCTTGAAAACTGAGATAATAGCATAGCTACAGCTTTGCATTTTTGTATGGATTAGTAAATTGCATGTATGCTACTCAATACGTAACAGTGTTTTATAAACTGTAGCAATAATAAAAAATGAGTTTTGCTTTGAAACCACACAGAGCTGATGGACACTCAACAATATGAATACACCTGATGTCACAAATGTACAAATTAAAATGGTTTACTTTTGTATTATGGTAATTCCACCTCAGTACAAAAAAATGCAACAGAAGAAACACTTCCTGACACACCCACAAGTCAAGTTCTCTTTACTGCAGAACTAGGGATTGAATTTGGGGATTTTACAATGAGTTATATTCTCCAACTTTCCCTTTTTACTTTTTAAATTTTGAGATAAGGTTTTGCTAGGTTATCCAGGGTGGCCTCAACTTACATTACTCCTGCCTCAGCCCTGAGTACTTGGGATCACAGGCATGTGCTGCTGTATCCTGCTCAAGTTCTTAATATGTGTTTGATATAAGGAAAGGAAAATTATAATCAAGTAAAAAATTATGCATGAAGTCATAATGTATTGTAGTGCTTGAAGAATTTCTGAGAACTTTCACCAAATAAAACTTGATCATTTAGAGAAAGATTTTATGAATATGTTGTATATTATTACATTTCTTCTGTTTCTATGATATACTACAGTCTCTAAACTTGATAATTTAGAGAAGGATTTTATGAATATGTTGTACATTATTACATTTCTTCTGTTTCTATGACGTTCTACGGGCCAGGTATCCATCCAGACTACACTGTCAACATTGATCACTTTGATGAATTTTGTAAATCACTGATATGTAGTTCATGTCCAGTGATGAGTAAGCATGCTAGTGTTTTTAGGGAAAAGGACAGTAAATCAGATGGCCTTGGCCTACCTTTCTAAACTATTTTCAACCAGATCATATAAAAACAGATGCAAGAAAATTCTATTAATTAACCAGTAAAATAGCTTCCAACCTGAAGGACCAAAAAGATCCTGTTTGAATAGGGTGGAGACAGACACATAGAAAACCACCTCAGAGCATAATTTATTTCTTAGCAGAATTAGCAATAATATGAAAAACTAAAATAGCCAGTCGACAGAATGAAAATTATTTTTTTTTGCCACTGGGAATCAAACTCAGGACCTAATGCTTGCTAGGCAGGGACTTGTGCCACTGAGCTATACCCCCCAGCCCTAGAGAATGAAAATGAGAATGTATGGTGAAGTGGTGTGTTCATTCAGGCCTGTGAAGAGAGGGTTGGAACAGTGCAACAGTGTTCCGTCAGAAGGACTCCAGAGTAGTGAACAACCCATGCTGGACCTCAAGGAACCTGTATTCATTTGCCTGTAATACAGCCCATGGAAAACAATCTAAAGCAGACAGAAACCTATGCTTCTACTTCACTTTTCATTAAGAAAAGAAATCTAGCAATTGCCATCAAGAATTCAGTTATTAGTATTTAAATAGCCACTATATATTTTATTGTAAGAAAGCATTTATTACCAATCATAATTCAGAAACATAGCTTTATATTTTAGACTGGAAATAGTAGAGGAAAAGCTTCTGAATAAATAGTTTTGTTTTTATGCTTTTCTAACCAAACTATTCTCTTTAAAATGGCAAACTCTACCAGATTAAATATCAGTAAGAGAGGTAAACATGAGGTGGTCATCTAAAATTCCATTGCAAATGGTTTAACCGATTTTCTTCTTATTTGCAGAATACATGTCTAAAAGGAAACTGCACTCATCATATGAAGAGAGTTGGGAATAGACTGAAGCAGATCATAGTAAACTTGGAATTTCTCTGAAGTTTGTTTATTTTAAAAACTCAAGAATTTTCCATTTTACTTATACACACACACACACATACACACATTTGTTTTGTTATTTCTTAACTTTAAAGGAATTAATGCTTTAGAAAGATGCATTTGTGGGCTGGGGATATAGCTCAGTGGAATAAGCGCTTGCCTAGCAAGCGCAGGGTCCTGAGTTCGATCCCCAGTACCGCAAAAAAAAAAAAAAAAAAAAAGAAAGATGCATTTGTTTATTGTGTTGTCTCCCTACTTCTCAATACACTTAGGTTTAAAATAAATTAGACTTTACCTAAGAGACCTCCAGCCCATGTTAGACTTTATCATCGCCAATACTAGCACTACGAATTCACCTTTTAAAACTCTTCCTTGTGTCAATGGTATCTGCCTATGCACTGGCATATCGTTGCACTCTGCAAGTATTTCAAACAAAATCAATGTGGCACCACTATTTCTTTTAATGTAGCCTTTCATTTCAAAAGTGTTACATACTTATCATAAAGATGATTAATATGCTGCAGAAATACATGGAGTCAAAAGTATAAACTGGCCATATCCCAATGTCTCTTCCAGGATATGACAGTAACACACAGCCTTGCCGATTGGAATTCTACTTAAAAGATATTACAGAAGCTTGTTTCTTCAGAGAACTTGATGGTAAGTGAATCCTGCACTAAATTATAAAATTAAAACTCTATTAAAAGCCACCTCACTGTCTTTTGTTCTAATATAGCCAGTCTATAATTCATACCTCACTCTGACAAATCTGAGGGAAAGGTTAACTGTGTCAGCATAGTGGAATTCAACATTTTCTTTTTAGTATTTCTGCTAAAGTTTCCAAGAGCACTGATACAAAAGTTCATAAAAGGCAGGCTCATACTATGAGGTAGTCTTTCACTTATTACTTGTTTAAAAGGATCAGGAGGGCACGAAGACAAGGAAAGAAAATTATCTCAGGAATGGTTTTTGGGCACTGGGGATATTGCTTAGTGGCACAACATATGCCTGCAAAGTGCAAGGTCCTCAGTTTGATTCCCAGTATCCCTCAAAGGAAATGATTTTTGTTATTTTACTTTACTTATTATTTTGTGATAGTAGGGATGGAACCCAGGGCTTCATGCGCTAAGGGAACCCTCTACCATGGGGGTCACATCCTCAACCCCTGGGGCGCTTTATTTAAGTGACGCACCTAGTATTTATGGGCTAATGCTCCTCATTTTCAAATGAAAAGACACATGCATTTAAATCTATCAACACAAAGTAACAGTAAATTTTGTTACTATATTGTCACCCCAAACTACTTTTTCCACCAAACTATCATATTTTGCTATAATAGCTTACATATAAATGCCAAGCAAAGACACATACACTGAGCTAGGCTAGGACCTGTCTTTGTTCAACCGTAGAAAATGACTTCTATGAAAAGACACCTACAAGGATAATGCCAAGATTAATGGTGATCTCAACTGTAGAAACCATTCATAGCTAATATCTTGTCCAATTGTAGCATAGAAATAAAACAAGTCTTTGGTGCCTTCTGTGATATATAGGGCACATTATTCTAATCTCTGAAATTAATATAGTAGTTAATTTTATAATTCCCAGGATTCTACTTGTATATAATACACAGCAGTGGGATTGGAATATAACTAATTGCTCATGGCTCCAACTACCTATACTAGAGAAAAGGTTTTAAATGTAAAGATCTATTTATACTTCTTTTAATTAGTGCATAAATGAATTCTACATCCCTTTTCAAAATCCTTAAATGGGGCTGGGGATATAGCTCAGTGGAATAAGTGCCTGCCTGGCAAGCACAAGGTCCTGAGTTCAATCCCCAGTACCGCAAAAAAAAAAAAAAAAAGAATATATATATATATATATTATATATATTCTTAACATATACAAAATCCTTAAATGTCTGGCTTAAGCAGGTGCAGATACTATGAAGCCCTGCCTTATTTTGAGATCATCAAAAAGATACAGCTCTCATATCCTTTCAAACATGTAGGCGGAATTTGAAAAAAAAAAAAGTTGCATATGCATTAATTTGTTGGTACATGAAAGCAGTACGAAATCCATTGGTTCTGGTACTCTACCATGCTTCCTGTTGGACATGGCCAGCAACTTAAATGTGCTCCACCTTGCACTATGTGGGACACAGACGCATGCTAAAGTACCTCTGCACCCAGGATGCACCCTGGTGGCTCTCCCGGAGGAGCTCCACTTCAGGACAATGGTGATGTATTGAGGACCCTTACTGAATGTGACCCTGTGGCTTGGCTCTTTTCCAACATTTCTAATCTGCAATTTATACTAAAATACAAATCTTGTATCTCAGCCCTGTAGATGCACAACCCAAACAACATGAAATAACACTTACTCTCCTCTCAAGATTTATCATTGTATCTATGGTATGCTATTCTTTTGTGTTGCTAGTTTGTATTTTCAACCAAATAATTGACTTCACAATCCACTAAGAGGGCATTTCCTATCATTTGAAAAGCATATCCTACCTTATTATATTAGGTTATATAAAATATATATGTACAAAATATATTTTCTTAATTTATTGATGGCTACAAAATAAACGGAATCAAAATCATATTAATGCACTATACACTTTTAGCTAATCCTCTCATATTATCACATAGATTACTTTTTCATAAAAAGATAAAAATGATAGGCCATTTTGTGTGTGAATTCATGCTAATTAGTATAAATATGTTCACTGATGTTTATAAATTAATTTTGAGTTACTGTTGATTCATTTTTTTAAAAGGTCTTGCTACTTAGCCCAAGCTGGCCTTAAACTCACTATGTAGCCCAGGCTAAGCCTTCAACTTGTAGTGATCCTCCTGCCTCAGCCTCCCAAGTGCTGGGATTATGGGCGTGCACCACCGCACCCAGCTAGTTTTGTATTTTTCATCCTGGCACATCTCTATGATAAAAGTTAGAAAATGTCTAGGTACATTTCTGTTGACTATCTGAAGCTCCAGGTTCAAGAGTGTTCTACTGGATTTTAGTTTTTCTCAGTGTTCACAAATTCTTAAGGTTGCTGCTAGCTTTCAGATTCTACTGACTTGTGAGATAATACACTGTGAATATATAAAATTCAAAGCAACACATTTGTGACATTTGAAGACTTTTACATGCTTTTCTGGGAGTTTCCAACCCCTTGCTTCTTATTTCTTGCTTTCTTATTTCTTCTTTTCCCCAGCTGTTCAGGGAACATTTCAAATGATGTAAAAATCCTACTCAACATCTGCTGATGCCTGGTCATAAGTTTAAGTGCAAAAGGCTTAGCCTGGCATTCAAGAACTTCCCGTATCCAACTGCCACCCACCCCCAACCCCACCCGCTCCCACATTCTCCCCATGTGCTGCGGTTGAGTCACTGAGAATCATCGCTGCTTCTGACCTGTACTATGACCCCACACATACATTCATCATTCTATGACAGATGTAACGCTACTGTACTGTTACACATAGATCTTTCCCATATGGATGGGAAGAACTGTTCTTTGTCATTAGCTATATTTTTAGGCCTGCATTGATAATCAAAGCACAATACTCCACATGTACCGAAAAAGCCTACCTGTTTGCTTAATTGGGTTACCTAAAGGCCATGCACTATGAATATGTTCCAATTGGTAAGCGTAAAACTAGCTAAGAAACTTCTGAATGATAACATGTAGCCTTTTCCCTAAGAAACCAGTTTTTGCTCTTCAGGCCTTCAAGTAACTGAATGAATCTCCTGCATTTAAAGTCATTTGTGCATTCTAACTGTGCTGTGTTAGCTTTCCTGATGGGAACTTGGTCATCCTGATTATCAGAGGAGCTCGGGACCTCACTGTTCCTGAGGATTCCTATGGTACCTTTTGGGGAGCTCTGGTTCTTACTTTGAGCATCACTTCCTGGCTCCAGTGCAGATCCTTTAGCCTGTTGGCACAGATCCTTCATCCCATCAGCACAGACTTTCTAGAGTCCACCACTGACCTTTGGGCCTTCCCAGCACAGATCCATGAAACAGGCCTGCATGAGACATTGTTATGGGCTCTGGGCCTCCAGTTGGATCATAGGAGTCACTGTTGTGAGCTCTTGGTCTTCAGTTGGACTCATGTAGGACATTTTTGTGGGATCTAGGCCCTCAGCCCAATTCCTTGGTCTTAGTGTGTGGACAGATTTCATGCACTCTTCATGTATCATTCTTTGGGTGACTATTATAAATAATCTTATAAAATATGTGGCCTGTTTTGTTTTGTTTTTGATACCAGGAATCAAACTCATGACCTTAGGCTTGCTAGGCAAGCGCTTATGCCACTGAGCTATATCCTTAGCCCTGTGTCCTGTATTATATTGTTCACCTTGCAATAAACCAACAGACTAACCATATCTACAAAATACCTTCTCAGCAGTACCTAGATTAGAGTTTGATTAAAATAACTGGGTTTTATAATGTAGCCAATCTGACATGACACTAATTTTCATATTTACTAAATGTACTGCCATTATATTTTATCTTGAGACAAATTAAAACAGGTGAAATAACTTTTAAGTGCTTGAAGATACAACTTTAATAAAGTACATAATATTTATAACAGTGTGCTCAGATCTCATTTATTAATTTGGTAGAAAGAAAAGTAGTAAGCAAATCATGTGTGTAAACATATAGTTTGAATAAAACAGACTTTTAACTATCCTGTGACTAATCTCAATTTCTATTTCAGTATGGTGTTACTATTTTTCCTTCTCATCTCTCTTCTTCAAAAGTTTCTATTTATCTGTAATTACATATCAACAATATCAAATATTCTGAAATAAATTTTATTTGTTGGTATAGTTTACCAACTTTATCTTTAAAAATAAACCAATACACCAAAGGAAATATCATTTCAAGTTATATGAAAATTTCACTACTGTCTTCACTTGACTTAGATAAAATTCCATTGTTTCCTAACAGTCAGTCATTTGTTTGCTATCCCTAATGAGATACTTGTTTTGAGGCTACTAATTTCAGGTTTGAAGAGTGATTAATCAATTTCTATCTATTGGCTACTTTTACACTAAGAACATTATAGGATTTAACTAAAATTAACTTCATTTTTCAGAAAATAACTTTTATTGGACTTTGTATAACTAATGTTTAAATTAATTTACAGAACTTGTTATTTCATCTCTTCCACATGTGTGAGCACTAATGAAATCCAGGCAGTCATTACTGAGCCTAATCTCTGGTGGTGTTCTCCCTGCTGTAACACAGGTCACCTCAAAGCTCCACAGCAGCTCTAGAGTTGACAGCAGGCTACTCTTCCTACTCTGCTGACAGGAGAATGGATACGGAGAACAGACATTTGTGGCAGAGGTAAAATCCCAACCACAGTAATCTGACTTCAGCTAACTGTGTTGTGTCACCCTGTGTCTTTAAAACTTTTTTCTCACTGTTAGATAAAGACTCACAAAAGAAATTCAAACAGAGCTACTATCCTTGTGGATACACTTGCTCACTTAACTGCATAGTCAAAAGTAGTTTAGGGCCAACCTAATGGCATACAACTGTAATTCTAGCACTTCGCAAGGCACCGGCAGGAGAATGGCAAGCGAATCTTTTTCCTCACTTTATAAATTAGGAACACATGCACACGCTCACACACAAAACCTCTCATCTGTGCAGTCATGCTAACAGTAATGGCGTATTTTCACCATCATCCAGTTTAGAAGAGTAAATACATTGTTTCCTCTCTGCTTACCTTGCCACATGGTTAATCACAGGAGCGAAGTTGGTTGGGCCATAGAGTTGCACAGATTTCAGACTCCTGTAGTAAGCCTCCATGACCCCTTCGATCCCGTCACAGTAGGGGTTTTGAGGGTTGCCATTCTGTAGAATGTTATGGGAAAAATGCAAAAGAGATTCTGTGAATATCTACTGAAAACCTGAAGAGAATAAACACTACAGGAAACAGACATTTTGAAAGAACACTCATTTACTGATTTATAATATTAAAAAATGAAGTGTTCAACAATACATTATGACATACCACACACATTATAATATGATCACATAAGATGGATGTGCTTAAGGTCTGAAACAATCAAAAAGCTGAATATTACACATTCTAGACTAGCATTTCAATTTCACACGGGTCTCTGTCCATGGAAAAAAAATTCTAAAAAGAAGAAAGCAAAAAAAAGAAGAAAACCAAAACATTAACAGGGGCTACCTCCTCACGGTTAGATAACTGGTTACTGTCACTTCATTGTTTATCCTATCATGTCTTCCAATTTAATATATGAAGTGAACATACATTAAAACCAGGAAAGATAAATGATACTGATTCATGTAGAAGGAAAAACGTAAAATATCTGTAACAGACACAGTTTTGGAGCCAAAACTGGTAACTGCAACTAGAGAAGGGGTCAGAAGGAATATAATCTGGAGAAATATCCAGACAGGGTAAAAGGAGAAAAACAATCAAAGAAACATATCCACACTGTTCAAGGAAAATGGTACCTGCTAACAACAAGCTCTGATTCTGGGGACAGCACAGACCGACACCTCCTCTGGCCTCTCTCTTGTTATTATACTACGTTCTCCTAATCCAGATTCCACAAACAATATACATAAGGTGGCACATTA
The DNA here is from genome assembly GCA_004027595.1 of Dinomys branickii. Lineage (NCBI taxonomy): Eukaryota > Metazoa > Chordata > Mammalia > Rodentia > Dinomyidae > Dinomys > Dinomys branickii. Next base: position 21,289 of record PVLD010014823.1, on the reverse strand, counting down.
GTTATTTATTGCAATGTAACAAATTACTCACAAAGTTATACTTCTTTGTATTGTGGAATAAAGTAATGAACATTTATCGTCTCATGGATTTTGAGGGGACCCTAGTAACAATTCAGTTAGGCTTTCCTCGAGCAGGATCTTTTATGAGGTTGTAATCAAAATACTGACCTGGGCTGTGGTCATCTGAAAGCTCAGTGGAGCCCCGAGGAATGGCTTTCAAGAAGACTCACATATGTGGCAGCTGCCAAGAGGCCAAATGGAGGCCCCATGCGAATGTGTCTCACATGGCCGCTAACTTCCCCAAAAGGAGGGGTCCAAGAGAGGGCGAGGACAAGAACCCCAATGCCTTTCAGGAGATACTACTGTCAGAAGATGTTCCCTATTCTACTTTAATGCAGTCACTAGAAATGAGTCAGTAAGTTAGCCCACACTCAAGGTAAGAGAATTAAGCCGTACCCCTGGAAGTGGCGTATCTAAAATGGTGTGGGTGTATTTTCAAACACAGTGACAGTCACTACATTTAAACATAGCAAAAAATTTTAACACGTATTTTTACATAATCATAACTCATAATTAAAAATTTGTTGAAGTCTATGTGCAAAGCTTTATACTAATGTATTTACATATACTGTATAATGATCCTAAAAAAAAGTAGGTGAAGTACTGTCTCCAGCCTCACTTTGGAGATAAAGTGAGGAGCTGTCAGCTTTGATAGCCCAAGTAACATGAGTGGAAGAGCCGAAAGATTTGAACCCAGCCAGTCTGACTCCAGAGATGTCTCTTAAGCAATTTATACCACCACATCCTGACTTTGTGAACATTTTCCAAGGCTGGGAGTCTTGGGAACCGACTCAGATGCTACCAACCTCTTCAATTGCACCATTTGGCAGAGAACAATATATACCACTTTTTAGTTTTATCTTTTCTTCACACATTTTTATTAATGATGACACAACATTTTAAAACATAAAAGGCCAATTTACATAATAAAATTGGTTACATGAATTTTCTGATATTAAACTGTAAAAGAAAAGTTTAACATTACAAAGCAATAAACGGTTAGTTTTCATGTTAATCTGAGCTGACCTATTTAACCTTCCTTTAAATAAGATTTTACGCTGATTCATTCCCGATAAAGTATGAAGCTAATTAAAATTAAAACTCATTATGATTTGAGACATATAAAAACGTATTACAGATCAGCCTTAAGGGAACCATTACAAAACAGGATCCTTCTGAGCTGCATTTTGATCAGCATCCTAGCATTTCACTGAGGGTTTATATTTCTATGAAAATATTTGCTCTATCCTTCTGGAACTGGAATTATAACGATGTCACCATTTTTCTCTTTTCATAGTGGAAAATCAATCACTGGATGCTCTGGTCACTGTCATGTATCATTTAAAGCATTGATTTCTGAATCAGTCCTGATATAATACACTGTTCTAAGCTTTCTTCAAATGCCTTGGATAAGAATATTTTATAACAACATCCTATCTCCTTTTTAATACATGTCTGTGTTACATCAGGATTATTTTAAATCTTGTATAGCTGCCCAGAGTAGAGTTTCCTGATGGAGTTGCAATGAGTTACTAAATGATGTCAAAGGCAGTTTAAAAACTAATTTCTTGAAATCAGTATCTGCTTATAAAACTGATTACAATGTTTATGTGTCACTGTACCATAAAAATAAAACTGGCTTTAAAAAAATAAGTGTACTTACTTTTGTTGCTTATTAATGATAAAGTAGATGCCCTATTTTATGAATTTATAAAAGTTTGATAATTCTTTTAATTCATAGCTCCTCCCCCACCTTTGCATCCTTCATCCCCCCTGCACTAGCACTTGAACTGAGGGTCTTCAGCTGAGCTGTATCTCCAGCCCCATCTCTTTCTTATTTTGAGTCACGGACCCACCAGTTCTCTTAGTTGTTCAGGCTCAAAAGTGACCCTCTCGGAATCCTGAGACTGTAAGTGTGAGCCACTACACTCAGCTGCCCTTGTTATTTACAAAATACTGTAACGAATATTAACTTGTGAATTTATAGAACACTACAAAGGGCTGAGCTGGAGACGAGCAGCCATCCCATCACACAGACTTCAGCAGGGAGGAGTCCCATTCTCTCTCTTTTTCTCCCTCCTTTTGGTTTTCTTGGAGCTTGTGCTGGAATTTGGATTCAGCTCCATGCAGCAAACCCATAGCTTCTGTTGATTCAAGCTACCTGTGACTCTTTCCACAGAGGTAACACAAGCTGGCAAAGTTCTAAAGAGAAGGCTGCTCTTCCTGAAGTGTATCTGTTCCTGCTCAGAGACTGCTCACCACAGGGAAGGCTGTGAGAGCTCCCCCTTTTCTGAACAAACAAATTATCCATCGAGCTTCTATTTTATGCACAGTACAGTGGTGTTAAAGACTCTTTGTTATTAAATTGTCTGTGTCTGCTTGGAAGAAAAGACATAAACATAAATACTGAATTGCATGGATTTCTACAAATGCCAAAATCAGTGAAAACTATGCAAGTATTTTTAGATAGTTAGAAGGAGCTGTTTGTGGACAGGTGCAGCATTTCTCTGCTGATCAATGTGGAAGCCCTTCTGTGAGGGGCCCAGGCTCCATGCTCTTTAGAAATACTCTCCTAGAGGCCTGCCTGACTGCGTTTCAGTAGAGCTCCAGAAGGAGCCATCGGAGCCCAGAAAGAGCAGAGAGGAACGATTCATAGTTTTTACAAACAAAAGTGTCAACGTGGCAGCAAAAGCTCGTTTCTCATCTCCCTTCTTTTCCCATGGTACCTAGTCTTGTGCATGTCTCCCATGAAAAGCTGAGTGTACCTGAGACTGTTTGATAAAGCAAATCTCAGTTTTGACACCTGCTAAAGAAATAAAAGCTCACTTCTTAAAGAGTATTTAATTTTCAAATATGCCTCCTTGACTATCTGAAAATACTCAAACTTGATGAGAAGACAAATGGCAGTGAATCCATAGCAGATATTCTCACCATAGGAGTAGGAGGGTTTGTCCACACGAGGTTGTTTATTACCTTTGTGACTTGGGAGTCAAGCATTGGCACTTCTCATGCTCAGTGCCTATACATATATTTTGCAGTGTTTATGATGAGCTTAACAGAACACTTGGTATCAAATCAAATACTATTTTACTTAACTCTTGTCCTAATTATCTAAGAAAACAAAATTGCTCTGAAAGAATTAAAGCAATATAATTCGTCAATACTACATTTTAAACTTTTTTAAGCTGTGTGTGTGTGTGTGTGTGTCTCTGTGTGTGTGTGTGTGTGTGTGTGTGTGTGTGTGTGTGTGTGTGATGTTGATACTAGAGATTAATCTTAGGGCCTTCCTGCTGAGTATTCCTGGCACTTTTTCTATTCTTTGGTTTTGAGAAAGGGACTCCCCAAGTCACTGAAGGGCTCAGGGTAGACTCAGACTTGCTGTGCTCCTGCCTCAGCCTCCTAGAATGCTGGGGTTATAGGTTTATACTACCATGCCCAGTTAAATTGAGGCATTCTTATTCTGATCAACATAACCATCATTTTCTTCACCAATTTGGGAGACTCTTTCTCATAGATTCATGGGTGTTGAATTGGGTTTGAAGAACAGCTGTGCTGCCAATAACACCCCCTTCCTTAGCAGGAGGTCTGGCCTCAAGGAACGAATGTGGAGATGGAAAAAAAGCAGCAAAGGAAAAAGTCCAGGGAGCAGGAAAAGAAAAAAATTATACACAAGGGTGAGAAGAAGTATGTAGAAGGAAAATTAATAAACCTCATTTAGTTTAACACAATTATTCCTTTTCTAAAGCATTAAAATAGCTCCTGACCTTTTTCCTGAGGCACTTAAGATTTAGGATCACATCAGTGATTTTCATGCTTTTGTGAGTTCCTGGGAGATTTTAATTCTTTAAGACACAATGAAATCCCAACAGAAACTCGGTTTTATATGACATTGGGAGTGACATGTGGGCTATTTCATGGGCGAAAGAATTAAGCCCTCCAGCAAACTTTCCTGAAATTGTGTGGGCAATGGAATAGAAAAGCACGAATAAGTGCAGGAAGAAAGATGCAAAAGTACTCCAAAAATATATTTGAGAAAGATACAATATATTCATATAAAAGCATCTAAAAATATAAATATATATATAGAACTGGTAACGTGTGTATGTGAGTGGTAGGATTACTCCTGCTTTTATAAGATACAGTTTAATAAACAGTGGTTAAGAGCATATTCCCAAAAGTAATTTTGGAGCTTCCGAGTTAAGTTATATCACTCCTAGAGGAAGTCTTTTCATCATGGACAGTGTCAGTGTCCATCACATCGTAGCTCCTGTACAGATACTCTATGATGATAGACAAGATAATGTGTCTCGATACTCAGTAATTATTGCATGTCTACTACTGTCTCACTCAACTCCACTCACCCTGATCTTTCTTACCCAAGAAAACAAAACTACTGTGGAAAAATATACAGCTAATTGAGAAAGCAGTGGCATCACTGATGGAATAATGCTGTTCCCAACATCAGCATGGGAGACCGCTGCTCACAGATTTAAAACACCATGTCTCTTTTATCTGTGCTGCTGCTGTAAGAGCATGCCTGAGACTGGGTAATTTATAAACAACACAAGTATGGCTCCAGCAGGTTCTGCTGTCTGTTGAGGGTGAATCTCCCAGATTTAACTGCTGTGAAGACTGCTGTGTTCCCTTACAGCAGATGGACAAGGGACCAAGCACCCTATAAAGTCTCTGTGATAAAGGCCACAATCCCATTTACGAGGGAGGTGCTGTCATGGCCTAACCACCTCCTACAGACCCTGTTTCTTAATGCTCTCACCTGGGCCTCACTAGAGTTCTGGAGTAGACCCATCAAAACCACAGCAATGTCTATGCATAAGTGGCTAAAGAGCAGATTGAGGTAACAATGAAGGGAAGAAATGGAGGGAAAGAAAGGCAAAACACACAAGGTGTGAAGAGATGTAGGCAAAAAAATTAATAAACCCAATTAAGATTAAAACACTCATTCTTTTTCTTAGGCATTGAGAAAGAGGATTAAGAATAGCCACATACTCGCTGACAGTCCTTCCACTGAGTGAGGAAAATTAATGCCCTACCTTCAGCTTGGGCTGGCCTTAGCAACTTACTTAATCAACAGAATGTGGCAGAAATAACATTTTGGTATTTCCACACCTGTGTTGAAAGAGCCTTGAGGTTTCTGGCTCAGATGTTAAAACACTCATCGTGGGAAAGCTGCCTGCATGCAGAAGTGTGACTATGCCTAGCCCAGCATTCCAGGAGGATGCCAGGATGACCAAACAGACACGCACGGGATAAGAGAGAGATATCCAGGTCACTCCAATCATGCCAGTTACCCCAGGTCAGGACCTAGACAGGAAGTCACAGCTTGGGGAAAAGGCTATCTCCAGATGACACGATGTATAAAAGACCTTGAGACATGACCCTGGGCAAACAATTCCAGCCACCTCTCACTATTCAAGACCACGGCTGAAGGCCCAGATACGGAAAAGAAGAAATGTGCTGCTCCAACTCCTGACCCACAAATCATGAGCAAATGGAATGATGTGGGTTTTCTACCCCGAGATTTTAGGGACATTTGTTATGCAGCAATAGAAAACCAGAACAGACCATGTATTTATAAATCACACATGCTTCAATTGGGTTTATGAATTACTGAAAGTGAGCTGAGTCCATGGTCACCAAGCTCTGCTACATAAAAGGGTAAAGAAGAAGCATAAAATCAGTATTAAAAGACACAACATTTTTTAAAATACCAAGTCTCGTTGCTGTAGTCTTACCAAAGCAAACTCGTGCGATATCCTTCCATCAGGGGGCAGTTTTGCACCAAAACCCAGAGCCGGGAACATCTTGTCACTGTCGTAATCTTGGACGATCTCCCCCACGGCTTTGAGTGCCATGCCGTAAGCATTGAGCTGGTAAGGGTTCATGTAGTGGAGAGAGGTGGGCTGGGCGGGGTTTCCTGGTGGTGGGAAAAATACTTCACATGTAAGTAACCAGGCGAAGGCTACTTTCTGACACTCTTTTTGATGTCCATTTCAGAATGAAATGTTCAACTATTATTTTTTTATCTACATCTACTGTATCACTCATAGCTTCTTTTTGAATGGACACAAACATTTAAGTATTTACTATAATAGAAATCTTGGGCTGGGATATAGTTCAGTGGAATAAGCACTTTCCTGCCAAACACAAAGTCCTGAGTTTGATACTCGGTACCACCAAAAATATAATATATATATATATATATATATATATATATATATATATATAATAGAAATCTTCTCAAGAGAAATGCCAAGGCATAGGCAGAATTTTCCAGAAATTATTCTATATTACCGATCTCATAGGCTATTTTTAAGTTTCCACTCTGGAAGTATAAGATTTTGCAAATCTCATTTCATAACATAAATACTTTTTTTGTTTAAATCATGAGTCGTGAGCATGAGTTCTAACGCTGATAATCAAGGGACCCAAGTTATTTAATGGGGTTCAGTAATTACAAGGCCTTCCTAATGTTGTAATTCAATTGTGAAATGAATACTTGAGAAATATCCCCATTTATAACTTTAAAAAGGAAAGCATAGTGATTTTTCAAACTCAAGCTGAGTATCTAGACTGGAAACTATTTTTATATTTTAAAGATAAAACAATGAAAACATAACAACAAATATACATACATTTACAAAATAACACAAAAACAATACAAGCAATACTGAATTTTCAACAAGGTGATAGGACATTAACAATGGTTATTATATACATATTGTATCTTCAAATTGGTTACTCAGGTAAACAAATGTAGACATGTAAGATTGATCAAACAATTAAACATTAACTGTTACTTTCAATAAAGTAATAGAAGTCAGTAGTACAACTATGTTAGCGACCCTGTGTATACAAATATACATAATTTTCCCCTTTTCTCTTTTCTCTTTTCCCTCATCCCACTTACTCTTTACTTTTGAGCAGTTTCCTTTTGTTTCACAATGTCTACCATACCTCCTAATTTTACTCACTCTTTCAGGTTCTTACACTAGTGAGACAATATAGTTTTTACACATGCAGGTCTGATTTATTTCACTTATGAGTATGGTCTCTAGTTGTGTCCATTTACCTACAAAAGCCTCAAGTTTATCTTTCTTTATAGCTGAGTAATACTCCATTATATAAAAATACCACAACTTTTTATCCATTTCTCAGAGGTTGGGCATTTGGGTTGCTTCCATGATTTAGCTATTATAAATTGTGCTGCTATAAACAGGGGTGTATATATATCAATGTGATATGATGTTTTCAGTTCTTCTGGGAAAATACCCAGAAGGGAAATAGCTGGGTTGAATGGGACCTCTAGTCTTAATTTACTGAGGAATTTCCAAACTGATTTCCACAGTGGTTTCACCAATCTACACTCCCACCAACAGCGGAGAAGGGTTCCTTTTTCTCCACAGTTTTGCCAGCATTTGCTATTGGTTGTAGATTGGAAAATATTATTTAGATTTTCTAACTAGACATTAAACTAGGAGCCACAGACCAAGAGTCTAGTCTCAACATTTTTAGGAAAAGATTGTAAACTCTAGCTTTGTGTCTATTGGGAAGCTATAAGATTTGTGTTCAAAAGTGATTAAAAATAATAAATCACCATAGACTTGTGAGCTTACCTACTACTGTTACTACTGTCTGAGTTACCCACAGTTCTATACTACTAAAATGATTCTTCCATGTAGTATGTTGTGTCTGAATGGAGATGAGATGGAGACAGAATGTCATAGATGTGCATCCAGAGAAAAACATTGAGATTCACATTGTTACCCTAATTACCAGCATGAAACAGCCAGAAAGTTCCCTGAACTTCTTAAGTGAAAATGGAAAGTGAAATGGGATTTGTAATAGCACACAAAGCTCAATTCCACACTAAAGGACTGCCTGAGGAGGAAAGCCTCAGGGCATAATTTTTCTCGGGTAAGAGAAAAAAATAATACATGAGAATTTGAGATCCCGACAGAAAATAAAGGAGTTGCCTCCCCTTAGTATATCATACATATAATTTTTGCCCTAAAAATAATTCATGGCACACATACGTTTCATACCAGCAAGCAAGTGCTGACTGCATACGACAAAATTTCTAGAGTGTCTTCTGATTAAGATGTCCTTCATATTTACCTCAATCTAATGAACTTTTCTGCCTGACTCTAACTTCACTTTTCTTAAAACATTTACTTTATAAAAACTGAAATTGAATTTATTTTTTTAGTTTTAGTTTTAGTTTTGCTATCCTGGGGATTGAACCTAGACCTTCCCACTGAGCTACACTCCTCGCCCTTGTGCATTTTTGAGACGGTCTTGCTACGTCACTTTTCTCTTCCCCTTTTACAAGGAAATCTCTATAATCAAGGAGTACCGTTCTTAAGGACCTGGGGTTTGTTCTTTTGAAATCCATCATCAGGACAAACAACAGACAGCACCTGTACCTTCTTCTCTACAGAGAACAAGCACTGGAAGCTCAGGGGAGCACCCCTTCTCCTAGCATCTGCACCCACTAAGCACCACAAGCACAAATGCCCTAATCACATGGACCACAACCCTGCAGATGTCCCTGTCCTTCCCTGCACCACTCCATCCAGGCACTGATAACCCGCAGCCTCTTGTATCACAGCTGCCAAGTTCCATTTCTCTTCCCTATTTTCATGTTTCTCTAATGCAAGAGTGTGGAATAAAGTCTTTTTTGTCTTTTTCAATTGATTCAGTACGAATTTTCTTCCCTCCAAAGTAGGTACTTTGCTACTTGATCAAATATAAGAAATACCATTCCTGGTTATTTAGCACAACTTTCAAATATGAGAAACGTGGTTATTGGCAATATGGCAAATGAGAAGAACTAAATCACTACAAAAGAAAATAATTTTCTAAAGTATTAATTCCACACCATGTCTTAACATCTTATGTATCATACAGGAAGAACCCATCATATCAGTCTAAAGGTGTTGCCCATCTCTCTCCAGAATTTCATTCAATCCTGCCCAGTCCCTGGTCACAAATGGTCCATTCCTTCTCAAACCTGAAATTCATTTTCTTCACCTTTAGTGTCACACGGACCAAACATCTTCCTTGCTTACTCAGGCTGTGACTGTCTTTCCTTTCATAGTCTTTTGGCTCTTGTGTTCTGCACTACAAAATGTAGTGGCCAAAAAATGAACTGCAGGGTGATATACAGCTCAGTGGCACAGCACCAGCCTGGCAGGTGTGAGGCCCTGAGTTCAATTTAAATAAATCTGGCACCTCCTTGAGTCTGTGGCCATGTTTGCCTTTCCTCTGTTGAAAACAATACGATTGCAGTAGGCTAATAACATGAAGACCCAGATACGAGAAATACTACTGATAAGAATAGAAAATCCAACACATCCTGAACATCTTCCACCTTTGTGTTTCACTTAAGCTTTTCAGCCACCTATGACAAGGTCACGATGTTATAACTATTTTTCACACTAAATCACTTGCTCCAAACCATACAGTATAATAACTGGTGAAACTAGAATGTGACTTGAGGTAGTCAGATTCTACTGTCCTTGCTCTTCGCTATAATTCGTTACTGAAAGTCTTTCTAGTATTTCAATCTCAGGATATTATCAAACTTAAATACGATTCTGTTGTAGCAGTGTATTATTCTGGCATAAGAAAATCAAGTTTGACTAGATTCTTTTTTTCATGCTTCTTGAAATATAACTCACTAATTCTCACATCACCTACACAGTTCTATGTTATCACAGTATATTCACAGAATTGTGCAACTATCACTACAGTCAATTTTAGAAAGTTTTTATCACCTCTATAAAGAAACCCTATACTCATTAATTATTGGCTCCTTTTCCTTCGCCTCAACCCCTGTATGATGCCCTGCTCCAAACCATAGAGTAAAATAACTGGCAAAACCATGTCTTAACTTTCTTTCTGTCTCTATTAATTTTCATAATCCAAACATTTGGCAGCAATCACCGAACCTGCAGTCTGTTTGACTTGTTTCTCTCACTGAGCTTCATGATTTCAAGGTTCCTCTAGGTTGGACCATGTATCAGGACTTCACTTGGACCATGCATCAGTGCTTCGTTCCTGAGGACGGTGGAAGAGTATCCCACTGTGCGCAAACACTGCATTTTGTTTGTCTACTTAGCACTCGATGGATACCTTGGCTGTTTCCCATCTTGGCTATTATGCTGCTGTTATCATTTATGGGCAGGTTTTCCTGCTCATGTTTTCATTTCCCTTGGGCATACACTTAGCAGAGAAACTGCTGGGTCATATGGTACTTTTGTATTCACCAATGAGTGAATGTCAACGGTTTTCTTTATTAGTACATGTGTGCAGTACAATGATTGTATTTTTCCTGGGGAGTAGCTACGCGTGCACAGCACATGTCAGCGCCTTTTTACGATCCCTTCCCTCTCCCCTCCCCGCTTGCTCCTCCCAAGCCTGTCTCCTTCCCATTTGCAAAAGCTCCCTTCTCATCGCTTTCCCCTCCTTTTTCTTCCCTCCTCTCTCCCTCTCCTGCCTCCCTTCTTCCTCCATCTCTTGTTCCTGAACAATCTGGAAAAAGATCTACTTACTTATATGTCTATTTTGCATGCTCTCTCACCATATATGTTTCTCATATAAGAGAAACCACGTGACATTAAGCTTGTCTGAATTATTTAACATTATGTTCTCAAATTGCCTCCACTTACCTGTGTGAGCCTCAACTTATCTTCCTTTATAGCAGAGTAGCGTTTCCATTGTGAATAAATACCTCACTTTCTTTATCTGTTGATGAGCACATAAGCTGTTTTTAAGATTTAGCTATTATTAACTGTGCTGCTATAAACAGGAGCATTCATGTATCCCTGTAATATGATGACTTTTAGTCTTTCAGGAAGATGCCTAGTAGGGGAATAGCTGGGTCAAATGGATTTTGCATGTTTAGTTCTGTAAGGAATCTCCACACTGAACCCCACTGTGGCTGCACTAGTTTACACTCTCACCAACAAAGCAGAAGAGTGACGTTTTTGCACACATCCTAGCCAGCGTTTGTTATTTTCTGATTTCTTGATGATAGCGGTCTTTCTGGAGTAAGATGGAATCTCAGAGTCATTTTAATGTGCATTTCTCTAATGGCCAGCAATGATGAACATTTTTAATGTTATTTATTGGCCATCTGAACTTCTTCTGAAAAGTGTCTATTCATTTCAGTTGCCCATTTTTTTATTAGATCTTTTATTGGGGGGGCGCATCTAAATTTTGAGTTATTCACACATTCTAGATATTAGTCCTCTGTGCAAGGAACGGATGGCAAGAAAATTGTTCCTATTTTGTAAGTCGTCTCTTCTGCTGTTGGTTGTTTTATTTGCTGTTCCGAAGCTTTTTAATCAATAAATGGGATTATACCAAATCGAAATGTTTTCCAAAGAGGCTGTAGCATTTTATGCTGCCATCCTTCACATTGTAAGGGGATTCATTCCTTCACATCTTCCCCAGCAACTCTGATCTGACTGATCATAGAGCTCTTACTGGTGTGAAATGTTACCTCATCAGAGTTTGGATTTCCATTCCCTAAAGCCTAAATGCTTAGAATCTTTTCATGAATTTATTGGCTATCTACATATCTTGTTTGGAGAAATGTTGATTCAGATCCTTTGCCATTTTTAAAAATTCGGTTGTCTTTTATTTAGTTATACACATCTTTTATTTATTTTAGATAGAAGTACCTAGTGGGATGGTGGGATGTACACTTTGCAAAGATTTCATGTATTTGGGGACTTGACTTTTCACTGGATATTTATTTTTCCTTTCTTCCTGGATTGAACTCAGTACCACTGGGCTATGACCTCATCCCTCCCCCGTTTTATTGTGCATTTTGCTAAGTTGCCTAGGATAAACTTGAACTTGTGATCCTTCTGCCTCAGCTTTCCAGAGCTCTGGGATTACAGACATACTTCCTTGGTAGTGTTCACTGAAACATGTTTCAATTTTGATGAAGTTAATGTGTCTATTTTTACTATTACTGCTATGATATTGGTGTCAAAAGAAGAATCAAGTGCCATACCCAGGGTCATAAAGATGCTTTCTTCTGCGAGTTTCAGAGCTGTAGTTCTTACATTTAGGCCTGAGTTCCATTTTCAGTTAATTGTGGAATATAATGTAAGAGTCTCATTCCATTTAACTGCCTGTGGCTACTGAGTTGTTCCAGCATTGTTTGTTGAAAAGACTCTTCCTTCTCACATAGAATTGACCTCATATTCTTCTTGATAGCAGTTTATTTTAGACACAGGTTTATTTCAGGAATCTTAATTCCATTTCATTGATCTTATACATCTATCTTTAAACCAGTATCACTATGTTTTGATTACTGCTGCTTTACAGAAAGTTTTAAAAGTTGAAAATGTGAATCTTCCTCCTTTATTGTTCCTATTCAAGTTTTCTTTGGCTCTTTTGGATCCCCTGCAATCCCACAGATTTCCATATGATTTTTCTATCCTTAAAGAAAAGGCCTTCCAAATTGTGATAGAGATGGTATTGCATCTGCCAATCACTGTGAGGAGTACTGCCACTATAATACAATGTTGGGTCTTCTAATCCATGAACATAGTTTATTTTTCTATTTAGTTAGAATTCCTATTTATTTAGAATTATTATAATTTATTTTGCCAATTGTTTTCAAAATATACCTGTCAGAGTATGTTTTATATTGATTTTGTTAAATAGATCCTAGTTATAGTATTCCTTTTGATATTATTATAATTGGAATTTTCTTAATTTCCTTTTGGGATTGTTTCTTAGAATTATATAGAAAAATTTATTTATGTACAAAAATATAATTTACCTACTAGTATGCAACCTTGCTAAAAGTACAGACTTCTAGCAGATTATTTAAGATTTTTATAAACAAGGTCATAGTACCCGCACATAAATATAGTTTCCAATCTGGATACTTTATTTTTTTTCTTGCCTTCTTCCATGGTCACAGTCTTTAACGCAATATTGAATAGAAGGGGTCAGAGCAGACAAGACATTCTTGGCTTATACCACACTTCAGGCAAAAAGTTTCCAGCTTTTCACCATTAAAGTATGATGTTAGCTCTGAGTTTTTCATAGATACCCTTTATGAATACTATTTCTAATGTGCTGAGTGCTCTTAATCATGAACATGTGTTGGACTCTGCCAAACGATTTTTTTGCATTGAGACTGTCATATGGTTTTTGTGTTTTCTTTTACTGATAGTGTATATCGCATTATTTGATTTTTGAATACTGAACTAACTTTGCTGGGATAAACTTTATTTTGTCAGATGATACCGTTCTCTTTATATTTTACTGAATACAATTTGGTACTACTGATCATTTGTTCCTTCTATAAGATATACTGAACCTTGGCTATTATTTTTTTTCTTTTCTTGGAATGTCTTTGTCTGGTTTTGGCAGCAAAGTAAGAACAGCCTTATAAGGTAAACCTGAAAATATGCTCTCTTCTATTTTTTTGCAAGAGACTGTGAAGAATTGGTATCATTTATTCTTTGAGTATTTGGTAGAATTCACCAGTGAAACTAGCTGGGACTCAGCTTGGACAGACAAACTCTGACACTAATATTTTGGTTTCTTTGTTTCTTTTAATTACTCATTCATTTTCTTACTGAGGAACCATGCAGACTGCTTATTTGCTCACAAATTTCAGTAGCTTGGATTTTTCTGTTACAGATTTTCACTTGTCTTAGCTGTACTACAATTTATTAGTGAACCAAAATTAGTTTTTAAAACAAGTTGTACTTCATTCATCTCTTGGATGTTTACTGAATGAAAATATTATGAGAATCATTCATTTGAAGCTCTAGTGTTAGAGAATATACTTAAGGACACAGTGAAAAGTGAGCTGAATTAGAGTTCAGTCTCCTCATCTGTAGAACTCTAGAATAAGAAGCCAAGATGCACTTATTAGTAAACAGATTTTTCTATATCTGTCTCATTCTGCATCTCATATTCAGGAAATTTGCATATTCAGAAGAATTTTGCACTTAGTGATCTCTGTGGAGCTTTTTCCCCTAAAAACTCTATTATTTTGTGAAATGTGCATAAATATCAGAGAAATGCGAGCTAAAGGAAATAGAATTTGGGATACACAGGCACAGTAATACTGTAATTTACAAACAAAAACAAAAAGCCTATAGGTGCTCTTCAACCTAAAATGGGAGTTATGGCTGAATAAACCTATCTTCAGATGAAACTACCATAAATCAAAAATACACTTAGTGCACCGAGTCTACAGAAAACCATAGCCTTGCAACCCAGTAAACTATGCAGCCTGACTTGTTTCCTCTTGTGATCATACAGCTGACTGGGTGCTGGGACTTGCTGCTACTGCCCAGTGTTGGGAGTACACTGTGCCTCTCCTAATGTCTAAGAACTGACTTCACGTGGTCAGTGTATTTGAAACAAAGCTGGCTCAAAATAAAATTTAATGTCTACATTTCCTCCCTAAAGTGTTGGATATATGAATTATCAATGCCCGTATATTGGGTACTATATGTCAGCCCTATTTAATGAATTAGATACAGGTGTGATAATATTGGTATTTCTATTTTTTGTTGTACTGGGGATTGAACTCAGGGTCTTTGCACTGAGCTATATCCTGGGCTCAGTTTTTTAAAATTTTGAGACAGGTTCTTCTTGTCTAAACTGCCCAGGCTGAGTTGAATCTGTGTGCTTTCTGCTTGAGACACTCAGAATGCTTGCCTTATAGGTGAGTGCCACCATATCAAGGTAATACGACTAATCCTCTAAAATAATTGAGAAGCTGTGTGAAGAAAAAGGAACAATTCTACACTATCAATGGGGAAGTAAGCTAGTACAATGATGATGGAAATCATTATGGAGATTCCTCAAAATACTAAAACTAGAAATTCCATTCGACCCAGCTATTCCCCTTCTAGCTAACCTTCCTGACAACGTTTAAGACATCATATTACAGTGATCTGTGCATACACATGTCTGTAGAAGCATAATTCTTAAAAGCTATATCTGGGAAACACTCTATCTGCCTATCAATGGATGAAGAAATAAGGAGAATGTGGTATTTACTCACAATGGAGTACTGCCCTGCCACAGAGAAAGATAAACTCGAGTCATTTGTAGGAAAATAAATGCACCTTGACCACAATGTGAAGGGAAATAAATCAGACACACAAGCTTAAATATTAAATTTTTTTTTTTTTTGTGTGTGGTACTGGGGATCGAATTCAGGACCTTGCACTTGCCAGGCAAGCGCTTATTCAACTGAGCTATATCCCCAGCCCCCTTAAATATTAAATTTTTATATGAGAAACTCAGAGGAAAAATAAAGAGCAAAGTAAAATTTGGTAAAGGGGAGTAGGGAGATAGATCGTTCTCAAAGAGGAAAGGGATCAGGAACCAGAGGGGGAGGGATAGAAGGTATAAAGGATACAAGAAAAAAGAAGCAAGTGGGACGGTATCGTATGTGTACGAACTCCACACAGGGAACGTCAGTATTATGTATTGCAAACATATACCAAAAAAAAAAAAAAAAAAGGAAAGGGATCAAAAGATGAGTGGAAGGGACAAGAGGGGAGGGAAAGGGGACGAAAAAAAAGAATTAAGATGTATCCTGTATGTTTACCAACTTCCCACATGGAGGCAAACGTTATGTACTATATACTGAACTGATAAACTAAAATGCTAAAATTAATTAATTGAGTAAAACTTAATTCGTGTAAGGTACATGTAGCGTTCAAATACACTAATATAGATGAATACACAATAGTACTATACAATGAAGCCTCTGCGAGACGTATCTCAGTAGTGCAGTGATATGTAGGAAAGAATAAAAGGAAAGGCAGACATATACAGTGGTTTTAACTAGATCTAAAATTTACATTCTTTTAAAATGCATTTAAAACAAAATCACAATATTTCAACATTTAATAATTATTTTTGTTACACTTGTAGTCTTTTTGTATATCTGAATTACCCCATAATTTTAAAAAGAAAAATTTTAATGAAAAAGGCAAATTTTTAATTAAAATATGTAATATTTCAGAAATATATAAAGTAGGAAGGAAATTTCTAACCCTCATGAAAATATTTTTTTTTACTTAATTAGGGATAATATTTCTCAGGGAATAATCATAATACTTACCATTTGATGCTGTAAAATCAATAGCCACTGTGAAGTTGATTTGTGTTCTAGAATACAAGCAAAGAAGAATTATTAATAAATATGAAGGGAGTTTGTTTTCCATTTGTGCTTTTTTTAGTGTTACTGATTTTCTTCAATGTTAATTAAGGCAAGTATGGTGTACTAAATACTGGATAGGATTAGATAGACAGGTTTTGTAACAGAAAATGCACCCCTCCCCCTGCTAGTATACTTTGTTAGTTGCCCAGGTAATCGTTGCTGTTCCAGTTCTAGTTGCTTCTGTCTCTTAGAAAAGGCTGGTCACTGTGATACATAGCTGGTTACTATGATGCACATTGTATAAAACAATTCCCAATTGACAAGCCATTCCGACTGTTTACTTCCTGCTTGCATATCTCATATAATCCCTAGACCACAGAGAACAGGGCCTGATATTCCGAGATTGATCCTGATCAGTAGCCATCAACATAACTGTTTTGGTGTTTCTGCTTGCCACTCCATCTGGTGCATTGGCTGGGAAGACCAATAGTGCTGACCTCCTTGATCACAACTTGTGGACCTTGTGGACAAAGCAAGGAATACTCCAAGTCCCAATGGGAAAGTACACCCTCAAGATTTCTTCAGTGCCCTCAGAGTTCTGGAGGAGGATTCCTAGCTTCTTGCTCAAGTGGCTTACGTCGGACCCCAAAGGGAGGAGGATATAACATGTCTGTCTGCCTGCCCACTTGATTCTGCTAAGACCCCTGGGGGAGCCCCAGTTAGTTAGTGAATCCCTCTCCGTTTGACAGGAGAGCTTGATCAATTCTTGTTAGTTAAGGCCACACTCAAGGGAAGGGGGTTGGAATGTTTAACCTCTGAGAGACTGCTAAAGCATTGTGTGAGTGGAGCAGGCAGTGTAAGCCACAGGCTGCCCCATCTGTGCGCCAGGACTAGGAAGCACTGCTCACAGCAGCTGACTGGGCCCTCAGCTGCGATTCTGTGGTGACCCACATAGGACATAACGGAGACATGGCATCCCAGGGAAGGATGCAGCCAGGTGTGCATCTGAATGGTCCCTGGGGGGCACCCACCCTGTCTGTTGTGCCATCATTCAAGGGGACACAACACACCCCATAGGAAGAGGCAATGGCCATTAATTAGTTTAAACACACAGTTCCTGACTGCAGGAGAAGGGGCTTTTACGGAGTTAAAAATGAAACCAAACCATGCCCTGCATCTCAAAGACAAAAAGGAAACGCCCACTGCTCCTGAAAATTCCACCTTGTCAAGGCAGCTGCCACGGTTGCTGCCAACACATACAGCTTTACTGCCTGCTCTGACTTGTCTACTTCCAGCCAACTGAACTGGTTCCAGCTAGCCACTGCCTGCTTTCAGCCACAGAGGCCCTCCCTCCAGAGCCTTCCGCTTACACACCTATCCTGGTCAGATGGTATCATCTGATGCTTACATGAGGTAACCATCAACAATTTCTTCTGAGTTCCACATTTTGACTGAGGAAATATTGAACTGTCAGCCCTGACAAATGAGTTGTGCTCAGCTAGGCCTGAATAGATAGAACAAACCAAGCTGTATCAAACTGGGCCCCCGAGAGCCTGTGGTCATTGCAACAGTTGGGGGAAAACCTGTGACTTTTCTGGTAGAAAATGGAACAGAACTCTCTGCCTTCAAAAGTTTCCTCTGTGGAAAAGTTACCATCACTGGGGCAACTGGGACTCTTCTGCCAGGTACAAACTTACATGCTGGGAGGACATCTCCTTTACACCAAGCCAGTCAGTTCCCCTCTCATTTAATCCTGCATTTTCAACTCTGACTGTTCCCTTAGAGAAAGACGATGCCTGCATCAGCCTGAGGCAGGTAGCTGCAATCGTGAAGTTCTGAAAACTCTCCTCCATAGGCATAAAGTAATGACTTGCCACTGGGCCTGACCATCACCCCTGCTGTTCACCATGGCCCTGCTGCTGTCAGACCTCATGCATTATAGTGGACTCTACCCACTGAAAAACATAGATACAAACCAAACTGCATGAGAAACACTTCAAAGAATGATCAACTGGGATCTCATCTGATTGAAAAGTTTTTGCACATCTAAAGAAATCACCAACATGTTGAAAAGAAAAGCCATGAATTGGGAAAAAAATTTAGCACTGTCCCTCAGACAAAGGACTTCTATCTACAGCACATAAGGAATTTAAATCAATCAGGCCCCTAAAATTCAGAGACTCAATAAAAAAATTGGGTATCTGAGATGAATACATACTTCTCAGGTGAAAAAATAAAAATGGCAAATAAACATATGAAAAAATGTTCAATATCACTGGTCATTTGAAAAATGCAAATTAAAACAACAGATATTTCATCTCCTTCCAGAAAGAATGACTATGATCAAGAAATCAACCAATGGGGCTGGGGATATAGCTCAGTGGAATAAGCACTTGCCTAGCAAGCGCAGGGTCCTGAGTTCGATCCCCAGTACCACAAAAAAAAAAAAAAGAAATCAACCAATAACAAATGTTCATGGGTCTGTAGGGATAAAGGAACCCTTCCTTCTCCCTTGTTGGTGGGAGTATAGACCGGTACAACCACTGTGAAAATCAGCATGGAAAATCTTCAGAAAACTGGGATTAGAAGTCCCATTCAACTCAGCTGTTTCCCTTCAGAGTATTTTTTCAGAAGAAATGAAACTATCATACCATAGTGATACATGTACAACTATGTTTATAGCAGCACAATTTGTCATAGCTAAATCTTAGAAATAACCCAAATATCCATCAACTGAGGAATAGATAAAAAAGATGTGGTATTTTTATATAATGGGATATTATTCAGCTATAAAGGAAGATAAACTCGAGGATTTTATAGGTAAATAGATGCAACTAGAGACCATACTCATAAGTGAAATAAATCAGACTTGCATGTGTAAACATCAAATTGTCTCCCTAGTGTATGAAACTGAAAGAGTAAATAAGATCCAAAAGATATAGTGAAAGGGAAAGAAACTGCTCAAAAGGAAAGAATAATTGGGATTAGGGAAAGGATAAAAGAAGGAAGGGGGAAAAGGATATGCATATATATATGCAAGACAGCTAAGATAACTGTACCATTAATTTCTATTAGTTCATTCAAAGGAACAGTTAGAGCTTATATTTTCTGATCAATTTTGCATGCCTGTCTGTTATGGTTGATACATTTTGTCAACTTGGGGAGTCCAGAGGTCTGCCTGAGTGACTCAGCAGGAAGCCAGGGTGCTTACTCTGTACACATCCTGAGCCTGTGGAAGAGGAGAGCATGGAGATTGTGGGAGAGCTACACGCCCCCTGGGTGGAGGTAGGCTGTTTACAATGTAAGGGAAGGAAAGAGGCTGCTGGCAGCCATTCCTCCCTTTTGCTCTGGTTGTTTTTGCTGTGCTCTGCTGCCATGAAGTTTGTCCTCTGCCATGTGCCACTCTGCTTCTGAACCAGCTAAGTATGGACTGAAACCTCCACAAACTATAAGTTAAATAAACCTTTCCTTTCTTCATTTTGGGCGTTGGATATTTTGTTTCAGCAACGAGAAAAGTAACCAAGACACTGTCCCTGATAATCTGAGAAACTACTCTGAAGATAACAATATGTAATAAAATAACCATTGTTAATTTCCTATCTCCTTTTTTTGAACCTGTGTATTGTTATTTTTTGTTTCTTTAAAATAAAAAAAATAAAGATATATAGATCAATTACACAGAAATAAAACATAACCCTACAGAAACAGCATCTTTTTAATTTTAAAAGTAAAAGAATGAAAACATTAACAAACAGACACAAAGTAGCACAAGAACAGCACAGTCAAAACTGAATTACAGACAAGGTGACAGGGAATTAACAATGGTTGTTGTATTACATATTGATAACTTCAAAGTGCTTGCTCAGGAAAACAAATATAGACATGCAAGATTGATCAAATAATTAATCATTAACTGTTCCTTTCAATAAAGTGACATAAGTCAATAGTGCAACCTTGTTAGCCATCCTGCATATTCATCCATCCAAACATAGCTATCCCTTTCTTCCTTTCTCCTTCCCCTCAACCCATTTGGTCTTTACTTTTGAGCGGCTTCCTTTTTATACCTCCTAATTTATATTCCCACTTTCAGAGAAACAGCTTTTAACCAGTGAAAAGACCAGATATATCTGTAGACATTCTTGCACACACACATAACCCAGGCACATACTAACTACCTCTATAAGTTTCAGAAATCCAACCATTGATCCACTGGAAAATTTACCTGGACAATTCCTCCAAGGCTCACTTTAAAAAAACAATATACTCAAAGCCAGCTCTTGTCACTCTAGATGCTGACCGTTCCTCGCATAGCTGAAGCCTGAGGAAGGCATTGATTGGGTTGTTCCATAGCTAGTCCCTTTGATTTTTGTGTCTTTTCAGGCTGCTTACCACAGTCCTTACATCCCTGACTCCCTGCTAGCTGTGGTTTTTGTTAACTGACTTCGATTCTGCTTACCCAAGTCTTTGCTTTCCCATTCCCAGTTTGCAGTTTGGGTTTTTTTGTTTTATTTTGTTTTGTTTTTTGTCTTAAACTGTATGGGTGGTTGCCCCAAGACAACAGAACAATCAAACACTTGACTAAGCTTTGATACACATCCAAGGCACAGTGGACACTTTCCTAGATCAGATTAACTATATCACTCCTTTGCCAGAGTAATGTTACAGAACAGACAAACCTGAATTGTGTCTCTTCCAAAAAAACAACCTATGGAAAAACTCTGTAATAAGACAATCTTGGGGAGCTTCGCTAGGGCCCATTCTAGGATCACTGACAACCCTGCTTCTAGTTGGGCCTTGTCTGAGAAGATCACATATAATATGCCCAGGGAAGATTCGCAAGGGAAACTAAGGAGAGGAGGAATGTAACAGAAAATGCCTCTACACACACACACACACACACACACACACACACACACACACACTCTCTCTCTCTCTCTCTCTCTCTCTCTCTCTCGTTTGTTTGTTGCCCAGATAATAGTTCCTGTTCCAGTTCTGGATGCTTCTGTCTCTTAGAAACAGCTGGGGGCTGGGGATATAGCTCAG
>PVLD010014822.1:0-50924 GCA_004027595.1 Dinomys branickii | reverse complement strand
CATAGCAGAGGGGCAAACGTTCATGGCAGCAGAGCACAGCAAAAACAACCAGCAAAAGGGAGGAGTGGTGGGGAAGCGGCCTCTTTCCCTACCTTACACTGTAAACAGCCTACCCCTACCCAGGGGGCGGGTATCTCTCAGACAATCTCCATGCCCTCCTCTTCCACAGGCTCAGGATATGTACAAAGTAAGCACCTTGGCTTCCTGCTGAATCACTCAGCCAAACTCTAGACTCCCCAAGTTGACACAATGTATAAACCATAACACTGTTCCTTTCAATAAAGTGTTAGGAGTCAGTAGAACAACTATGTTAGCTATCCTGCATATACATGCATACATAATTATCCCTTTCTTCCTTCTCTCTTTTCCCTCATTCTAGTTGCTCTTTACTTTTGAGCAGTTTCCTTTCAATTCACAATGTTTATCATACCTCCTAATTTTTATTGACAGTTTCAGGTTCTTACACTAGTGATACAATACATTGCTTACACATGCAGGTCTGATTTATTTCAGTTATGAGTATGGTGTCTAGTTGTGACCATTTACCTATAAAAGCCTCGTTTATCTTTCTTGACAGCTGAGTAATATTCTGTTATATAAAAATCCCACTTTTTTTATCCAATCCTCAGTGGATGGACATTTGGGTTGCTACCACAATTTAGCTATTACAAATTGCACTACTATAAACATGGGTGCACATATATTGCTGTGATATGATGTTTTCATATCTTCTGGGAAAATACCCAGAAGGGGAGTAACTGAGTTGAATGGGACCTCTAGAACTAGTTTGCTAAGCAATCTCCAAACCAATCTCCACAGTGGTTTCACCGGTCTGCATTTCCACCAGCAGTGGAGAAGAGTTCCTGTTTCTCCACAGCCTCACTAGCATTTGTTATTGGTTGATTTCTTAATGCTAGCCATTCTTACTGGAGTGAGATGAAATCTCAATGTTTTAATTTGCATTTCTCAAATGATTAATGATGTTGAACATTTTCTCACGTATTTATTTGCCATTTGTATTTCTTTATCTGAGAAGTATGTATTTACCTCAGATGCCCATTTTAGGACTGGGCCTTCAGTTTGGAGGGGCTGATGTTTTAAAATTCTTTATATGTTCTACATAGAAGACCTGTGTCTGAGGGACAGCCAGCTAAGATTTTTTCCCAATTTGTGGGTTTTCTTTTTTATACTGCTGGTGATTTCTTTAGATGTGCAAAACCTTTTCCCTAAGATGAGGTCCCAGTTGTTGATTCTTTGAAGTATTTTCTATGTGCTTTGGTTTTTGTTCATGAACTCTCTGCCTACCCCTATGTCTCCAAAATTTTTGCTTACTTTCTTTTCCAATAGATTTAGTGTTTCTGTTTTAGTATTGAGATCTGTAGTCCATATTGACTTGTGTTTGGTGCATGGTGATAGACTTGGATCTATTTTCAGTCTTTGGCAAGTGGCAAGCCATTTTTCCAGTAACCATTTTTCAAAGAGGTTACCTTTCTTCCAGTGAGTTTATTTGGTCTCTTTGTCAAAGATTAGGTGGCTGAGGAGTGCTGGTATTAAATCTCCTCTGGATTTCATGTAAAATTCTGCTGTGAATCCATCAGGGGCTTTTTTTGTTGGTAAGTTTTTACTTACATTTTCAATCTCATTAATTGATTTTGGGTTGTTCAGGATTTTTATATCTTCCTGATTCAACTTTGGTAATTCGTACACATCTAGGAATCTGTCCATTTCTCCTGAGTTTTCTATCCTATCAAAGTAAAGATTTTCAAAGTAGGTATCAATGATCTCAATTTCTGTAAGATCTGTAGAGATTTCATCCTTTTCACTCTTTATTGCATGAATTTGAGTTTTTTCCTTTTTTTTTTCATAAGGTTGGCTAGGGGTTATCAATTTAGTTTAATCTTTCAAAGAACCAACTCTTTGATTTATTTTTTGTAGTGTTTTCTTCATCTCAATTGCATTCATTTCTACCCTGATCTTTATAATCTCCTCCCTTCTTTGGGCTTTGGGCTTGACTTGTTCTTCTTTTCTAAAAGTTGGAGGTTCAGCATTAGGCTATTTATTTGTTCTCTTTCTGTTTGCCTTATGTGTAAGTTCACCACTATAAATTTCCTTATGAGGACCGCTTTCATTGCATCCCACAGATTTCAGTAAGTTGTATTTGCATTTCCATTTGTTTGTAGGTTTTAAAATTTTTTTTCTTTAATTTGTTCTGTGACCCATTGGTTGTTCAGGATGTTGTTATTTAATTTCCAAGTGTTTATGGAGTTTTTGGAGTTCTTTCTGGTGTTAATTTCAAATTTCATTGCACTGTGGTCAGATAATATGCATGGGATAATTTCAGTTCTTTTGCATTTATGTAGGTATGCTCTATGGGCTACAATGTGGTCTATTTTAGAGAAAGTCTCATGTGCAGCTGAGAAAAATGTGTATTCTGATGTTTTGTGGTGGAACACTCTATATACATCTACTCAGTCCATTTGTTTGCAGATTTGATTCAGGCCTGTTATTTGTTTGCTGATTTTTTGTCTAGTTGACCTGTCTCTTTGCGTTAAAGGGGTGTTTAGGTCCCCTATTACAATAGTGTTATTGATTATTTGGTTTTTCATGTCTGTTAAGATTTGTCTTATATAGCTCCAATATTTGGTGCATATATGTTTATGATTGTTACCTCTTCCTCTTGCAGTTTTCCCCTGACTAGTATGCAGTGACCTTCTTTATCTCTTTTGATTGTTTTTGGTTTGAAGCTTACATTGTCTGCAATCATAATAGGTATACCTGCTTTTTTCTGGAAAATGTTGCATAGAGAAATTTTTTCTATCCTTTGACTTTCAGTCTGTGGATTTCCTTTTGAGTAAATTGTGTTTCCTGTATACAGCATATTGTACCATTTTGTTCTTAATCTACTCTGTCAGTATGTTTCTTTTGACTGGTGAATTGAGGCCATTTACATTAATGGTTATAATTGATATATGTTGGCTTATCTTTGTCATGTTATTTACTTGCTGTTGGTTTCCTACTTTTGCTATCTGCTTAATTGCTTGCTTTTCTTGAGGCTTCCTTTCTATTGTTGTCCTTGAGATGGTGGTCTCTTTTTTCTCTGTTTAAAATATCTTTTAGTACTTTTTGTAAGGATGATTTGGCACTCATGAAGTTCTTCAGTTGTTCTTTGTCTTGGAAATATTTTATTTCTCCATTAAATTTGAAGGACAGTTTTGCAGGATACATCAATCTGGGTTGGAAGCTTTTTTGTCTCAGAAGCTGTAATACATTGGTCCAAGCTCTTCTCAATTGGATGGTTTGTGTTGAGAGGTCTGCTGTGATTCTGATGGGCTTTCCTTTATAGGTGATCTGTTTCTTTTCTCTAGTAGCTTTTAATATTCTGTTCTTTTACTGAATATCTGGGATCTTTATTATTATATGTCTGGGTGTGGTTTTGTTTTGGTTATGGTTTGGTTTGGTTTGGTTTGGTTATGGTTGGAATTTTAAATGCCTCATTTATTAGTGCATCAGAATCATTTTCCATGTTTGAGAAATTTTCTGCTATTACTTCTGCAGATATTCTTTTCATGTCATTTGTGTTGCCTCCTGCTATTTCATTGACTCCTATAAGTCTCACATTGTTTCTCTTTGCCTCGTCTTCCAGATGGTGAGTTGATTTTTCCTGGATCTTTGTTGATTTTAAGAGATCCTTCCTTTCATAATTGCTAACTGCCACGCTGTCTTTAAGATCTGAAATTCTATCTTTGGCTTCATTCAAGTGGTTTTGCAAGCTTTCAGTGGTAGTTTTGATTTCCTGGAAATCTCTTTGAGTCTGTTTTATGCATTCTAACTCATTCCTATATTGTTCATGTAACGTTTCTATTGATTGCCTATGTTCATCTATTGTTTTACATATTTCTTCTCTAGATGTGCCAAGCAATTCTTTCATTATTATTATCATTTCATTTTTTGCCTGAGAGATTATGTCTGATCTGATCTTTTCCAGGCCTGATGGAGTTGTTTCTGTTTCAGATGAGATCATTTTAGAGATTTCAAGTATGTGACTTTCAAGTTCTGCTATGTCAGTGTCTCCTGGACTTGTTCTAGATGGAATTGAGTTCTGGGATTGCATTTTTGCTCCTACGTCTTGTCATTTTGGGTGTCAGATGAAAAATTCTGAGCTACAAGCTACCCAGGCAGCTCACTGAAGGACTCTAGCAGTATCAAACTTATCCCAAGATGGTAAAAGGCAGTAGGCCACTGGTCCCAGGATCCCCAGGCAATTGGTCAGGTGCACAGCACAGATCACAACTGCAATGGTGGGGGCATGCTGGCCTTCGGTACCAGGGTCTCCAGGATATGAATGGAAAGCATGTGGGCCTCAGCCACTAATCCGATGGTGGCCAGACAGGGGCCAATACTCCAGGATCCTCAGGTAGCTTGTTGTGGGATGACAGGCCTCATCTCCCAACCTAGAGGACCACAGAGTCTGGGGCTACTCCCAAGCAGCAGGCCTCACCCGCCAGTGGAGAGGTCCACACAGATTGGGGCTACTTCCATACTGCAGGCCTCACCCTGAAACACTAGAATTTAAAATGTATAGATATCACTCAAAACTCAACTGTAAAAACCAGGCAATCCTACTCACATACAGTCATGCACAGTTGTACACATTTGTAATCCCAGCACCTGGGAGGCAGAGATGGGGAATTGCAAGTTCAAAGCCCATGTGGAAAACTTAGTAAGACCTTATCTCAAAATGAAAAATGGAGATGTAGCTCAGTAGTAGAGCACGCTTGGGTTCAGTGGCCAGTGTGGCAAAAAATAAAATAAAATAAAATAAAATAAAAGCACACACAAATAAATTAACCAATCAATCTAATGAGAAAATGCCAATAGGTATGATTAATATTTCACTGAAAAGGTTATGCGTAACCTTTGGTAAATAAGCATATGAAGATATATTCAATTACTCATCAGGGACATGCGAATTAAAACCACAGTGACATATTGCTACATATATATGAAATAATTAAAATTTTTATAAAAGAGACAATTTGAACGCTGGTGAAGATTGGTGAAGCTGGCTCATTTATATACTGCTGAGGGAAACTGTGGGAGACAATTTGGGAATTTCATATAATACCAAAAAAAGCATTTGACCAAATATGCTGACCATCTTTTCATCCTCTTAATGTAGACCAACAATTGTGTTCTAGAATATTTATATCAGAAATTGAGTAGTATATTCACACTAAACCTGCACATGAAACTTCATTCAGCTTTATTGGTAATAGTCCAAACTAGAAACAACTCAGATCTCTTTCAATAGATGAAGGATTAGATACACTGAAGTAAATCCATAGAATATTACTCACCAATGAAAAGGAACAAGCTTGTTGTTACATACAACAACTTGGATGAATCTCAAGAGAATTATGCAGAGTAAAATAAAGAAAAACCTAAAAATATACATATTATGGGCTGGGGGTATAGCTCAGTGGCACAGTGCCTGTCTGGCTAGTATGAAATCTGGAGTTTGATACCTGGTGAAAAATAAACAAAAAACCCATAAAATATACGTATTATATAGTTTCATTTACATAACATTCCTGAAATGAAAAATATTAAAATGAAGAAGAGACTAAAGATTGTGGCAGTAGATACACAAACCAGTATATATGATAACATTTTATAGAATTAAATGTATGCAAGCAAACACTCACATGTAAGTAAGATTGGGTTCATTGGAGTAAGATCAGTGTGTTGTATAAGTATCAATCTCCTGGTTGGGAAGCTCTACTATAATTTTGTAATATGTTACCAGCAGAGGAAGATGTATAAAGGGCACTTGTGTTACTCACTTCCTTGTCCTTGCCTGGCACCTGCAGTGTAAAGGAGGAGAGGTTTATTTATTTGTCTTATGGTTTCAAAAGGTTCAGTCCATGGTCTGCTGGCTCCAGTGCAGGAGTGGCCTGATGGAATGGCCTGATGGATGAAAGCTGCTCAGCAGAGAAGGAGAAGGGAGGAACTGGGGACAAGAATACACACTTCCAGGTCACACCCCCACTGACTCACCTCCTCTACCCAAGCCCCACCTTCTAACAGGACATTCAGGTATGAAGTCACCTAA
This sequence comes from Dinomys branickii, assembly GCA_004027595.1. Classification (NCBI taxonomy): domain Eukaryota; kingdom Metazoa; phylum Chordata; class Mammalia; order Rodentia; family Dinomyidae; genus Dinomys; species Dinomys branickii. The sequence goes on along the minus strand of PVLD010014822.1, from coordinate 44,812 downwards.
GGATTCATCCACTGATGTGAACAGCACCTCCATGATCCAACATCTTTCAAACGCCTCTGAACACATGAGACTCTGGGAGGACGGTTCAGATGTAAACCCTCACAGGTAGATCGAGTCTCTGTGTTACTTGTCACAGCTCTATGTGAATCCATGACTTAATTATCACTTCTGCTCTAAGCCAACCTTAAACTCTCATCTTGGGATTCGACTACCTCTCTGGAATATTTTTCCATTTTTATTTTTTAGAACACCTTTTAAAAAGGCCTTTTATTTAGGTGCAATTTATATACAATAAAATTTGCTAAATTAAAGTACATAGTTAAATGCATTTTGAAAAATGCATATCAGAAATCCTAAGATAGGACAGTTCCCATACTCTGAAAATGATCTCTCATCCCTTTTGCAGTCAATTCCCCCTCTTGTAACAGCAAAATATGCTTTATGGTGCTGTTTTGTCTTCCCTAGAATTTTGTTAGAACGTCACTGTGCTTCCAAAGGGATGTGCACCAACTGCAGAGCTCCCTATGAGATCAGCTGAGGCTATCATTACAACCGTATCACTACTCAACTTCTTTTTCCAACCAATCTTGCCTCATTTGTCTTCTCATGTCATTCCCTAAAGCTATCCACACATCCCAGATTCTGAATTTTCTGCTCTGGGAACCCACTCTATAACACTGCCATTCTGAAATTTTATTTTTAGGTACCAAGATGTTATGATTTGGGTCTTGAATACCCCCTCCCAAAGGTCTATATGCTAAAGGAATCATTGCTAGCTGGTGGCGCCACTGGGAGGGCTGACTGTTAGAGTAGGTGGCTGAGAATATCACCTTGAAGAGAACACGGGGAGCTGGCCCTCTTCTCTTTTTCGCTTCCCAGTTGCCACCGTGTTCCCTGCCACAATGTGCTGACCTGCCACAGGCCCAATCAAAGAATCCAAGTGACCACGGACTGAAATCTCTGGAAGACGGAGCCAAAACAAAACTTTCCTCCTCGTAAGTTATTAATCTCAGGTATTTTGTCAGAACAAGGGAAAGCTGGCTTAGGCACAAACAAAGTACTGACAGCACTGACAGTACTGACCTGTAACTATCATTTTTGGCTTGTTTCCTCAGAGCCATGAGGAGACCAAAATAACCAGGAGCAAGTCTTAGCTGCCAGTTCAATGATGTCATTGTGTTTCCTGGTACAAACTTTTCCCCTCTGGAACTAAAACTTGTAAGCCAGCAGAACATAAGTTCATGGGAACAGGTAGATATTTTGCTAGTGGAGCACTGAGGGTAATTGTGAATGGTACCATTCCCTCTTCCACCCATTGACTCCTGGACCCATGAATCCTGCCTGTGGGAGATGCAGTACCATATAGTGGACACTGACTGAAAGCCTTTTGAAGAACCTTGCCCCAGTCTACAAGCTATTGCCGCCTAGCTGGTGCTGTAATTGTGCCTTCAAAAGACCATTCTGCCTTTCTATCAATCCAGCCTGCTTCTGGATGATGAGAAACATGGTAAGACCAGTGAATTCCATGAACATGAGCCCATTGCTTCTTCTTTGACCTTAAAATATGCTCCTTGGTTAGACGCAATGCTGTATGGAATTCCATGACAGCGAATGAGGCATTCTGTGAGCCCATGGGTGATAGTTTTGGCAGAAGCATTACATGCTGGGAAGGTAAATCCATGCCCAGAATAAGTGTCTATTCTCATAAGCACAAAGCACTGCCCTTCCCATTATGTAAGTGATCCAATATAATCAACCTGTCACCAGCTCGCAGGCTGATCACCTCTGGGAATGGTGCCATACTGGGAAAACAGTGTTGGTCTTTACTGCTGGCATATCAGGCATTCAGCAGTGGCTGTCATCAGATCAGCTCTGGTGAGTGGGAGTCTGTCCTACTGAGCCCAAGCAGAACCTCCATCCCTGCCACCATGACCACTCTGTTCACGAGCCCTTTGGGCAGTGATAAGGGTGGCTGAAAAAGGAGGTTGGCCATTATCTACAGAATGGGTCATCTCATCCACTTGATTGTTAAAGTCCTCTTCTGATGAGGTCACTTTTTGGTGAACATTTACATGGGAAACAAATATTTTTACATCCCTTGCCCATAAGGAGAGATCTATCCACATACCTATTCCCCAAGTATCTTTGTCACCAATGTTCCAGCTATGTTCCTTCCAAGTTGCTGAGCACTCAGCCAGTCCATTAGCTACAGCCCATGAATCAGTATACAGTCAAACAACTGGCCATTTCTCCTTCCAAGCAAAATGTACTACAAGGTGCACTGCCTGAAGTTCCAGCAATAGGAATCAATAAAAGAGACATACACATGACCTTGAATTTACTTAGTTTCACAATTACTTCTGTCCTGGGCATGTTATTTATACCCTTATAAATTAGAAGCTGTGATAAGCTTGGCAGAATCTCTAGGTTCTTCCAGGATACATGCTCCAGAAAAAAGTAAACACTTGCCCCTTATAGGGAGTAATTAATAGCCATTGCACATGTCTCCCTCCTTGTGGTGCTTGAGGGATTTTTCTTAGTATTTCTGAGGGCAAAAGAAAGTTTTATTTTTTCAGCATGTTCCAAATAATCTCCTATTTAAAAAGTTTCAAATCTAATCTATATTCCCAAGAGTCTAAAGATTTCTCTGCTATTGGGATCTTTCAAAATCCATTTTTTATTAATGAATTATTCATATTATTATCAATTCACTTCTATTATTAATCCATTAATAATTAATTGTTATCAATCTACTTCTTATTAATACTCTACCAATGTAGTTTTATAGGAAAATTTATTGTATTCTATCTAAGAATTTTTCTTCCCCTCAGATTAGCCAAGCTTACAACCCATGTCTATGAGTTACTAATTATGTGAATGTGGGCAGATCCCTTAAGCTCTCTGAACAGTTTCCTCAGTTGCAAAATGGGGAAGTTAAAAATGTATCTATCTCACAGGATTGTTGTGAAGATATTGTGCAGACGTTGCTTAGCTTGGTATATTGGGATCAAAAAGTTCAGTACCTGGAATTGAACTCAGGACGTTGTGCTTGCCAGGCTGGTGCTTATATCACTGAGATATATCTCCAGCCTCAAGGGATCAGTAAGTATTAAGTGGTTGTGTTCATCATGATAATCACCATTATTATTAAGTGCTTCCCCCGTACAGCATGCAAAATGCCAACTTCAACTCAAGCAGATATCTGGAGTGATCGCCTCCATCAGAAACTCACCGTCGCACTCTCTCCAGCAAGGCCTCTGTTTCGGACTGCTGTCTCTGTCTACCGGGTCTTTAGCTGAGCAGTCCTACCTGGGCACTGTCGGCCAGTTTGTGGTGCTTCTGGAAAGTGTACTTCTAACACCTGCTTACTGCCTTTTTTCCTCTGGAAGTGATAACCTGCCAACCTCAGAGTGTAGCAATTTGCAGTGTATTGATTTACCTGACTCTTGCACTCCTTCCTAGAACACACACACATATTGTAAAACCTGTTTCTTCCTTTATACAATTGGATTTCTCTTATTTTCTATGTTCCGACAATAGTCCAATTTCGATCTTTGCCCTGGAATTTTAGTGCTGTGTTTTCCTTTTAAACTAGTTCTTTCAGCACTGATATCAGCTAATGCCCCAAACTCATCTCTACTGATATCAGTAATACCCCAATCCCATCTCTACTGACATCACCTAATGCTCAAACCCATCTTCACCAATATCAGCTAATGCCTCAAATCCCTCTCCACAGAGATTGAGGAGGAGATGAATTTGGGGCCTGAGCAGAAGTCAATGCTGCAAGAGTTGGTTTAAAAAGAAGCAGCAATAAATTTCTACAGCAAAAATGAAAATTATAATTTTAATAGAGTTGAAAATATTGAATCATAAACATTATAGGCAACATTTCTCAAGTTCTTACAGTGTGCTACTCACTCTGATAAGTACTTTTCTTGGGTTATATCATATCTTAGTACCAAAGACTAGTGGAAGCTGTTTCTAGCACTATTGCCATTTTGCAAATGAGAAGCTGGATTGAATCAGAAGCTCATGGTCACAGACATCTATTGAGCAACAAATCCTAGACACATGTCTGAGATCTGAGGGATTCCTATAAATTACCAAGAAATTCTAATTGCATTCTCTGCTTAAATTCTAAAGCAAGTGAGAGGAACAAAATAATCAGGAAGATGAAGATCAAAAGTTCTGCTCTTTTACGCTGATATAAATTAGGTTAGTAAGTATGTATGTGGTGATAGTTGTCTTCCCACTTCTCAGTGTTCCTCAGTGTTAGGCCAGGAGAAAGCAGACCCACCTCACCAGCCTGCAGACTGACATGGATGGCTGGCGAATGGGAGTGGGAGAACTAGAGAGTAAATTCCTGCATATTGTGTTTGTATTGATGAAAAGTGAATTGTAGATCTTGGTTTAATGGTGTTACCTAGCTTTCTGCAAATGGCAAGATCTCCTTCCTTTTAATGGGTGAATATATGTGTATACATATGTGTACATGTGCATCCATATGTCCCATTAATTACCAGCTCTCCTGTTTCTGTTGCTTCACTATGTTGGCTATTGTGAATAATGAGTTATCGAATATCGCAATACAGATACTTTTATCTTTGACATGGCAATTCAATTTCCTTTGGATATTCACCTCCTAAATGAGATTGCTGGATCATGTAATACTCCTGTTTTTAAAGTTTTCCAGGAATCTCTATACTCTTTTAGATACTGGCTGTGCTAATTTACATCCCCACTAACAATGGGTAAGGGTTCTCATTTTTCTATATCCTTACCAGCACTTGTTACTTTTTAATTTTTTGATGTTAGCAGATGTGAGGTGATATCTCACTGTGGTCTTGATTGAAATTATCTGATTTCCAGGGCTATTTTAGCACCGTTTCATATACTTCTTGTGTATCTTCTTATGAAATATCTGTACTTAGGCCCTTTGCTTTTTTATAATCATGTCATGAGCTTTTTCCCTATTGCATTGTGATTCTTTAGATATTTTGGATATTAACCCTTTGTCAGAAATATCATTAGCAAATATTTTACCCAGTGTTGACTCTTCCTTATGTTATATGGAAACTTGTAGTTTAATGTAGTCTCACTTATTTATTTTTGCTTTTATTCTTTGAGCTTTTAGTCTCATACAAAAAAAATTGGCAAAACTAATGTGATGGAGAATTCCCCTTCTGTTTTCTTTAAGGAATTTTATGGTGTCTCATTTTATATTTGAGTCTTTAATCCACTTTGAGTTGAACTTTGTGTGTAGTGTAAGATGAGGACCGAATTTCATTTTGCTTTCTTTGTTGATATCTAATTTTTCTAGCACTACTGTACTTATTGAAAAGATTAATATTTCTCTGGTGTGTGTTTTTGGTGCTGTTTTAGAATATTGGTTGACTATACACATGAATTTACTTCTGGGTTTTCTGCTATACTATGCAGTGTAGAAGCCTGTTTTTACGTCAGTCCCATATTGTTTTGATTACTATAGCTTTGTAAGGTAATTTGAAAGCAGGACCTGTATTACTTTCAGCTTTAGGAATTTGGCCATTTGGAATCTTCTGTGGTTTTATATGAATTTTAGAATGTGTTTTATTGTCTGAGAAAATGCATCTGGAATTTTGATAGAATTATATTGAATGTGTAGATCACTTTTGGTTTCCATTTATATGTGTCATTTTTAATTTTTTTAATTGATGTTCTATAATTTTTAGTGTGCAAATTTCTCACCCAATTGCCTAATTTTTTGAACTATTTTATTCTTTTTATGCTATTGTAATATTATTTTCTTAAGGTTTTTCAAATAAGTAGTTGCTAGTGTACAGAAATGCAACTTATTTCTAAAAATTGATTTTGTACCCTGCAACTTTACTGAAATTTTTATTGTAAATAGTTTGTAGTGGCTTTTTAAGGTTTTCTGTGTATAAGATCATGTAATCAGAGAGACAATCTTACTTATGCCTTTCCAGTCCTTTCTTTCCCTCTCTCACATAATAGCTCTGGTTGGGACTTCCAGTACCCTGTTGAAAAGAAGCAGTGAGTGGGCACCCTCCTTTTTTCCTGATTTTAGAGGTAAAGCTTTACTGGCTTTATTCCTTGAGTATGTTAGTGTGAGCTTATCACATCTGGCCTTTATTGTGCTGAGGTACATTCCTTCTATACTTAATTTGTTGATTTTCTCTTTAAATCATGAAAACATGTTGAATCTTGTCAAATGCCTTTAGGACAAGTGTTGAAGATGATCATACATCTTTTATCCTTTATTCTGTTAATGTGATGAATCACACTAATTGATTTGTGTATTTTGAGTGCTCTTTGCATGCCAGAGGTTGTGGTTGATTGTTGTGTATGATCACTTTCAATGTGCTATTGAATTTGATTTGCTAGCATTTTGTTGGGGGTATTTGCATCTACCTTTTTCAAGAATATTGTGGTTTTCTTGTAGTATCCTTGTCTAGCTTTGATATCAGGATAAAGCTAACTTCATAAAATAGTTTGGAAATACAGTATTCCCTTTCCTTAAGATTTCTGAAAGAGTTTGAGAAGGATTGATATTGGTTTCCTTTAAATGGCTGTGGCAGTATCAGCTTCTGGACTTCTCTCTGGTGGGGTCTCTTTATTACTGACTCTCTCTCCTTACTCTTGGCCCATTCGTTTTCCTTGCTTCTTGGTTTGTTCATGTTCTCTGTGTCTTCATGATTGTATGTTTGTAGGTTGTATGTTTCTAAGAATGTATCAATTTTTTTCTAGGTTTTTCAATTTGCTGGTATGTAATTGTTCATAGTAGTCTTTGTGATTCATGGTATTTCTGTGACACCAGTTGTATTAGCTCTTTTCTGATTTTGAGTCATTTCTCTTTTTTTTACTCTAGCTGAAAATTTGTCAGATTTATATATCTTTTTAAAAACTACTTTTAGTTTTTTTTATTTTTTTCTATTGCTTTCCCAGTCTTCATCTCATTTATTTCCACTCTGATCTTTGTGATTTCCTTTTGTTGTTGTGGTTAACTTTAGGCTTTATTTGTTCTTATTTTCCTAGTTCTATATGATGTAATGTTGAGCTGAGATCTTTCTTTTTTTTATAAAGGTCCTATAAAATTTCCTCTTGCAACTGATTTTGCTATATTTCACAAATTTTGATATGTTGTATTTTAATTGTTGGTATCTCAAGGTTTTTTTTTATTTCTCCCCTTTGTTCAGGATCAAGTTGTTTAACATCCACAAGTATGTGTACTTTTCAGTTTCTGTCTTGCAGATAATTTCTAGTTTCATACCAGCGTAGTTGGGAAGGGTTCTTGATGTGATTTCAGTTTTCTTAAATTTATTAAGACTTGTTTTGTGGCCTAATGTGTGATTTATCCTGGAGACTATTCTATGTGCACTAGAAGAAAATGTATATTCTGCAACAATTGAATGGAGTGCCTGGACATGTCTGCAAGGTTCATTTGATTTCAGTATAGTTCAGGCCTGTTCTCTCCCTATTAAGTTTCTGTCAGGATGATCTACCCATTGTCAAAAAGCAGGTATTGAAGTCTTCTACTATTATTGTATTGCTATTTCTCTTATAGGTTCTGTTAGTGTTGGCTTGACATATCTGAGTGTCCTGATTTTGGATGTATATATATTTAGAATTGTTACATCCTCTTGATGAACTGACCCAGTTACCACTATATACTGACCATCTTTGTATCTTTTGGGAATTATTGACATTTTATCTCATATGTATTCTCTTTTTGAATTCCATTTGCATGAAATATTTTTCCAATTCTGTTACTTTTAGTCTATGTGTGTCTCTTGTAGATAGCATATGATTTAGTCTTTTTCTTAAAGAAAGTCTATTCATCTACTCTATGTTTTGGTTGGAAAATTTAACCCACTTATATTGCAGTCTGTTGTTTTAATTTTTTTTTTCCTTTATTGCTGTCTTCATCTGTGTTCTGATGATTTTCTGTGTTGGCATATCCTTGACTTCTTTCTCCATTCTTTTATATTTACTATGGGTTTTTGATTTGTAGTTACCCTACATAAGACACATACATACAGTTAAAACAGTTCATATTAAGCTTTGCTTGCATAAAAATGCATACTTTTACTCCGTCTCTTACATTTTTATGTTTATGCTTTATGTTAATTTTTGTCTTTTAACCTTTATGCTAGAGTTACAAGTGCATTTGATTTGTGGAGCTGAACACTCAGATGGTGCTCTCATCCCTCACCCTTTGGAGAAATTACAGGCCAAGAAGGTCCTTCTAGGCACTAAGCTGTTCTTTTTTCAGAAAGACGTGGCATGCGTACAGTGAAACTATTCTTAGCTTCTTCAACATATCTATTCTTGGAAGTTTTTCTTCTCTAACAGTGTGCTGGAACTTCTTTCTGGACTCCTACGCTCCTATAAAGGAATTCTTGTCCCTGAGAAATTGTACAAACAAATGCTTCTATGGAAGGATGATATTAGGAAGCCCTTAGTCCACAGACTGGCTGATGTCACACTGGAGTGCATTCTTGAACACAGCCATTCTCCAAGCTGGTGCAAAATATAGCTCTAGGGTGGCTGAGAGTTATCTCGTATGTTTATGTGGACCTGACTGATGACAGAAGGCCTCCTTGCTTCCTCAGATCATCCAACTGGTGCTGGCCAAACTCAGTGCGACTGATTCTGTTTGCTGCTGTAAAGACTGAGTTTTTTACAGTTTTTGACTCATGTAAATGGGTCATCTGCTTGGTCTTAACAATAACTCTGAGTTTGTTTTGAGACAGGGATTCACTATGTAGTTCTTGCTGGCCTGGAACCCACTATGTAGCCCAAGCTGGCCTCAAACTGGCATTGATCTTCCTGCCTCAGCTTCTCAAGTTCCAGGATGACAGGCACGCACCACCATTCCCGGCCATAAGACTGATTTTGTAATGAATATTCAAGCAACCTGCATAAAAATATTTTACGCACCAGAATTTTTTTTGCAACGTTTAATCAGCCTTATCTCTTAAATCTCGGCAATTTATCTAATAAAATGAGAAGATTCAACGTGGAGTTCCTGTGGTTATCAGGTAAAGCTTAATGTTTTTGCACCAGAGATATTAGCTTAACAATCATGCCAAGTCCCAGATTCAGTTGTGTATGTTCTCAAATTTGATCTTGTCAATAAATTATACACATATTGTACTACTTACTATGTAATCTTAGCTCTGCACCTCAGTACACTGAAATATACAATGGAAATGATGACAGTACCTATAAATTTTTAAATGTAATAAGATAGATAATCATGGTTAAAATAGTATCAAGCAAACTAGAGAGGTGAGAGAATGATCAGAATAGAATGGGATGCCCAGTGAAAAACCTTATTTGACAAGAATATCTATAGTCTATTTTATATAGAGCTTAGGAATTTAAAAAACTCTCCTGTGCTTTATAAATTTATTAGTGTAGACACTATTACCTTCTGTGTGTAAATAGGGAAACTCAGGCTCACATAGATTACCTGTCTTGATGTTGATGTAATAGTGAACAACAGCAGACACAGAGAACGCAATTTTGTCTCCTAACTTATTTTTTCATGCCTTTTTAATTCAGCTGTAAGTTAATTTTCGATAAACTTTCTACTTAGGTAGTATGTCTTCTTCTTTACTAAAGCCAGGAAGAGGTACACATTTCCATCCTTCCTTGTGTCTGTGCACTCTGCTTCCTTCATTGTTTCTGGATCCTGCTGTAGATGCAGCTCAATCTCATATATATGAGCTGATTTACTAAGTGAGTAGAGATTGGTTTTCGTATTACACTGCAACTTGTGAGGAAGTGGTCTTTGGTATTCATCTTCCTGTCAATCTCAGATACCAGAGACTTCTCTTACAAAGTGCCTTTTGTGGAAACTAGAAATACTGCAAAGTTTGGTTTTACCCTGGGAATTTGCTGGTTGCAGAGGTGCATACCTATACTCCTAGCACTCAGAAAGACCAAGACAAGAAGATTGTGAGTTCAAGTTCTGCCTGGGCAATTTATCATGCCCCTGTCCAAAAATCAAAAAGTAAAAAAAGGGCTAGAGATATAGCTCAATGGTATCATGCCCTGGGTCCAAATTCTAATACTTCCAGAGAAAAAGAAAGAATGAAAAGAAGGAAGGAAGGAAGGAAGGAAGGAAGGAAGGAAGGAAGGAAGGAAGGAAGGAAGGAAGGAAGAAAATAGAGAAAAAGAAAGAAAGAAAGAAAGGAAAGAAAGAAAGAAAGAAAAAGAAAAAGAAAGAAAAGAAAGCAAGCAGAAAGAAAAATTATTCAGACTTGTCACGAGTCTCAGCCTTGGGAAGTCAAGTTATTCAGATGTATGCTTAAATATAACTTCTGGCATTTTTGAACTTGTGTAGGGTCAATACCAACATCACTTTGGGGTTACTGTTTCAGTTCACTAGTTTAACAACATAAGGGATATGTACATATCATATTATTCAGATTTATTGTTGATTCCTTTATAGAACTGAGCATTAATGTTACCCAGAGAGAAAACTTTTTATATATTTTATATGAAAATTCTTGTTCCAATAAGCCTATGAAGGAATATTAATTACTATAAATATAAAATAGAACAATGATAATTACAAAGGTTGTTTATTTTGTGTACAAAATAATTAAGATGTTTAAAATAACTAAATAAATAAGGGTACAGATTACTAGCTAATACAAAAATTAAGAGAAAACATATAGCTGGACAGCTTCAGTTTGTTACCCTTTCTTAGCAAATTTGAAGCAAAATAATAAAATATTATGGCATGATTTTAACATTTATACAATTATTAGTGTACATTAAATAAAATCTTTAAAACTATTTTTAAATTTCAGTTGTGTAAATCTACATAAACCAGGATTCTTCCAAGAAAATTTTCTTTTGGGAATTTTTTTACCTCTTATAAGTATGAATTAGAGTCAACTTTGTGACCTCTAAGTTTTGTCAGAAGGGAAAACTCCAAAATTACATATAAGAACTAGATTTAATAAAGAATAGTATAGTAAAAGAAAACACTAGAGAAAAATTAGAGGCCCCGAATTTTCTCCTTCTTCTAACAATTTTAATCTTATTTAATCTTACTAATATGCTGTGTAGAAGCAGCGATCATGCCCAGAAAATGGAAAGTTTGAAAATTTTCTCCTAAAATTCAGTGAGGAAATTAGCAATAATAATGTTTATTAATTATTATTAATAATAATAATAGAATCTATTTTATGTCTCATTTTGTACAGACATAAAATATATTTAATATATCAGAATGTCCTTCTCTGATGGCTGTTTTCAGCTTTGGCTTGGCTTTAGCTGGATATTGAGTAACTTGGCAACTAGGTATTTGAATAAAATCTATAAATGATGAACTTCAGAACAAACTGTCTTGTATAATCTTGGCCCCCGCGTTGTGCCTCAAAAGTGAGATATACATCTTCATATAGGATTACCTTTTGAGTTAGGATGCCTGTGATCCTAGCATTTGGGTGAAGGAGGCAGGAGGATCACTATGAATTTGAGGGCAGCCTATGGTACATAGTGAGTTCAAGCTCAGCCTGAACTACACAGCAAGACCCTGTCTCAAAATCAAAAACAGAGTATCCCTAGTGTGCAAGGTAACTAGTCATGGTGATGAGTGTCACTATGGCAACTTCCTGTCAGCGAGGCAGATATCTGTCAAGGATGCCGCATGAACTCCAAATAAAACAAACAAACAATAACTCTTAAAACACCTAGTAGGAGTCAGGCATTGGAAGAGAGCCAGTTTGCCAAATCCAGACAGAGAAAGTGTTTGAAGATTGTCACCCAAACCAGAGGTAGATGAACAAACAGTAATCCTATGACCAACAGTTAGGAAATTCTCTTCGGGAACCAAGAAACCAAACATCTAGAGGGCTCGGAATCAAAAGCACAGACTTTCCTTTTATGTAGCTCTAAGGATAAAGGAAGCCAATCTCTAGGTCTTGTTGCTAGGCTAGCATTGTTATGTGAATCAGAATTGCATACTCCTTGTCTTCGGTTAATTTATGGCAGTCTCGCACAAGCATATCACTTTTATTCCTCTTCTTTTATCTCCAAAGCGACGTTCATTTCTTTTACCTTTCCTCTGCACAGATTCCCAGATTCCTTTTCTCTTGCATGAAATAGCTGTGTAAGACAGAATATACTACAGTAATGAACAATGCCGGAATTTAGTGGCTTAGTCTTGAAAGAAATGTCTTTTCCTTGGTTATTCAATTTTTAAGTTCCAGCGGATGTCTGAGTCTATAGTCACACTCAGGAGCAACACTAATACAGAATCCACCATCTTGCAGCTGCACCATCTGCTGCACGTGACCAAGTAGGAGACTGATGAATAATATTTGAATTTTTCCCCGCCTCTGTGCAGAAGCGATCCATGTCTCTGCTAGCCTCCTGTTGACCTGAAGCAGTCACGAGTCATGTGGGCTAATAATGACAATGTTCCTCATGCACAGAAGAAGACAGCCAGACTTTAATAAATGGCTCCCACAGTCTCTCATCTTGTCACCAGATATTCAGTTTGCTCTTCTCCAAGTGAGACCCTGAGCTTATTTCAAGATTGCCGTATGAAGTGTCACTATTTCTTCTCCAGACTCAGACCTGATTCCTCTCCATCTAGAAATTTATAATAAAACACGGTGGGTTACCTACCTTGCCAAGTGCCCCATATACAACATCCAGGAGGGAAAAGAGTCTCTCTGCCCCAGAGGAATTCTTCAGTCTCACTTGCAGACCAGGTGAGGGTAGAAAGCTTCTCTTGGCCCTGGTATTGAGAGATTTGTTCCCCTTTTCTATTTCCTCATCACCCACCAGAGCTGACTTTGGGAAATAAGGCTCTATGAAAACCATGCAGACTTCACAGTCCTTTTCCTGACTAGAAAAGGGAGGAAGCCAACTTTTCTTTCAAAAACACAGAAACTTTTTTTTTTATCATCCTTATGTGCCAGAAGCAGCACAATCCTTTTTTCATTTTCTTTCGTTTTTTTCACTTACATTTTTTTCATTTGTTTTGAAACAATCTAAATCTTAAAGAGAAGTTACAAGTGTGACGCTGAGGTTTTTGAAAGTAATTTGGTGATCTATTGCCTCTTTGTCCGCTAGTATGTACATTTTCTACTAGGAGGGGCATCCTTCTATGTAACCCAAATATAACCATTGAAATCTGGAAATGAGCACAGATATATTACTACTACTATTTAATCTTTAGACACATTCAAATCTTACCAGATACTCAAGAGTACTTTGTTTAGAATCAGGAGTTAACTTCACCACAATGTCTCCCTGGTTTTCCTCATTCCTTCCCTGTTTGTCCACTTCCCTTGACTTTCATTAATGTGACACTTTTGAAGATTATAGACCAGTTGCTTTATATGGTCTCCTTATATTTGCATTGTATCATTAGATTCAAGTTGTGTGTGTTGGCAAGAATATCATGGAAGTGATACTGTGTTCTTGTTGCGTGCTACAAGATGACACAGACTGATTTTTTTCACTTTTGTTTTTTGGGTGAGGTGATAACTTTGCACACCACTGGAAAGCTATTCTTCTTCCATTTGCAATTAATATGTATCGTGAAGATGTTCCCTCAGAACTGGGTGTGTGTCACATTAGTTACACTTTATCTTATTCATTTATTAATTTGTATCAGGACTGTGTATGCTTCCTGTTTCATTTAATGGATTATAACCCATTACCACTAATAGTTATTTAACCCAGATTTGATCAGAAAGTACCCCTTTGCACAGGGTTCTGTGTCCTTTTGATTTGTATTTATCATTATTTGAGCTATTTCTTCTTTTTCAGGGCAAGATATTCCAAGATCATCCAATAATTTTATTGTTCCCTCTCTGGAGTCTACCAATTCTTCAGGACTTTCAGTTCCTTTTGGGAGAGAAGTGATATTTGGAAGCCATGATCTAGGTACCTGGCTTGTCCTAGGTTATCTGAATGCTGTTATTCCCAGAATATCTCAAAAGATATATATATATATATATATATATATATATATATATATAGGGAGAGAGAGAGAGAGAGAGAGAGAGAGAGATAGGTAGACATGCACACACATATATAAAAGGGATGATTGAAGTATGTGATGAATGTTTAAATTTTAAATGTATTATAGTAAAAGACACATTGTCATCATCTCATTCAAGACATTCCCCTTGCTCTGAACTTCTCCCACCATTCTTGTCACTTTCTGAAGCACATCTGGAACTCCTCTTTCCTGAGTGTCTTTCCCAGGTGTGGTAAAAAATATAGTGACTGGTGCTACTGAGCGCCGCCCGTTGGAAGGGCGTGCTAGTCAAAACATTACAGTGTGTCCTCATCCACTTTATTCATTCTATCTGGAGCCATGCGACTTCTGGCTCTTCCAAAGTCAAAATAAAAGACCGATGCATCACTGCAGTACACTGAGGCCACCATGACAGCACAAGATACTCAAGAAAGAGGAGTTTCAGAACTGCCTCAGAAATTGGTAAAAACAGTGGGATAGGTGTTCAAGGTGGAGGGCAGTGGCTCGAGTGGGGATTAACGCAATGTGTCTTTTACTTTAACACATTTTAAAAATCTGAATACACTCTGTATTTTTCAATCCACTTGGGACACTCACATGTCACAAGGTTCGTTCTAGCGCCCTCCCTTTTAGTAGCATCCTTCCCTGATGATGAGAAACCGTCTTCGTCAATCGTCTGGTCTGTAATCAGTTTCCACTGTCCCTTCCCTACATAAAGTCCCTCCTCACTACAGCCAGGCTCCTAACTCAGCCTGCCCTGCATGAGGACCCTCTGACACACTTCTCAGGCTCTGATGCCATTTGCCAGCATGCTCCCCAGTGTTCTCCCCAAGACTCAGATGCTGGCAGCTGTACAAGGCAGGTGGCCTCCTCATTCCGCTCAGTTTCATTGCTTCTTCTGGAGCACCGACGTTCCCTACTCCCGCAACAATCACAGAGGTCCACACTGAGAAAATTCTCCCGGAACTGCGGGGAAGAGAAGTGAAACACCTGACAGCGCCTTGTGAGACAGGTTCCCATGGCTTGTACGTTTCTTTGCTTTTTTACTCCCACAGCTCTCTTTCTCTGGGCTATCACACTTCTGTGGACAAGTTTTACCCTTAATATCTGCCAGGAGTAATTTCACACAATTGGAAAAGATTTACTGAGCAATATATCCTTAATATGATCCTTGTCCTTAGGTAATGTAATCTGTTGAAAGATTTTATTGGCATCTCCCTTAAAATTGCTTTTTGACTTAAATTTTACTATGTGGAATCCAGAAGCAATTGACTTTTTCAATCCTGCCAAGTTTCAGTGCTTAAGTTTCTCCATTTCCTTGCATTTCTGCTTTCAGACTGGGAAATTCTTCCCTGGGCTTGTTTCTCCTAATACCTAGCCAAATATGACAAATATCACTAAACAAACAGTTCAACATTATGTTTTCCCCTTGAGCGCCAGTTACACTCCTCTCGTGATCGACTTCCCAGGTTACATGAATGACAGTTTTACTAAATATTTGGTCACTGTAAAACATGAATCACAACATTTCTAGCCTCTGAAATTAGTTTTCTTGCCGATGGCCATCCATGAATTCAGTGCCACATATTCTGGGATTTTGCTGTCGTTGTTGCTACAAGGGCACCCAACCATTGGTAGCAAAGTGTATATTAATCAGAAGAGACTAGTTATGTTCTGATAACCATTGAAGTTTCAATGTGTTAATACAACAGAAGTTGACTTGTTATTTGCATTATATAGCCCACCCTGGAGTGAAGGCTCTGCTTGGCATAGTTTCTCAGGAACTCAGGCTACCAAAATTTTACATCATCTAAAACGACTCCCTCCATAGTTGCCTCTGTAGGATACAAAGTGGAGAGAACAAAATATCATTTACGTTTTGTTAGAAGATTCCAGCTATGAGTCTTATTCTACTATATGTTATTTATGAGGGTTTTATACTTATTCAATGGATGTGTTTGAGTACCTACCATATTATGTTCTAGGTGCTCTTCCAGACATGGTCTATTATCATTTATCTAGCAGCTACCTGTCTTAATAAATAAAAGTGATACAGTCCACTCATTGTATTTCTAATGGGCTACACAAACAAATTTTAGATGTATAGTATGTGACATGTTGATAACCCATGAATAAAATTAAAGCAGATAGATGAGCTGTCTGGTGTGTGTGGGATGGGATTTGTAACACTACACATTTCAGTTGGAAAAGCCTAAGGAGGTCATGTACTAGGCTGAATAATGCCCCCCCTAGTGTCCATGTCCTAATTCCTTGAACCTGTGACTATGTTACCACACATGGCAAATGGAACTTTAAATAGGCAACTAAGTTGAGGATCATGTGATGGGTAGATTATTCCACATTAGCTAAGTGAACCCATATCCACAAGGATATTCATAAAATAGCGAAAGAATCAGAGTTAGAAATGGCACTGTGACTGTAGAAGCAGAGAACGAGAGAGATTTGAAGATACTACGATGCTGGCTTTAAACAGAGAATGAACCTGGAGCTTAGGACTGTGGGCAAGGCAAGGCTCTCCAAAGGAGTGCAACAGTGCTTTGACATTTGACTTCAGCACTTCTGGCCTCCAGAGCTATCAGGTAAACATATGTAGCTTTAAGACATTAAGTAGGAAACTAAAGAAGTGGTGTTTGATAAAGAACTGAAGGAAATGAGAGGAAGAACTGTGTGGCTACCTGAGGGAAGAGTTTTCTGGTCAGATGGAGTAAAGGAGAAGACCCTGAGACAAGAGGGGGTCCTGTGCAGGGGAAAAGAGGATTTGTAGTGTGCCTGATGCCAAGTGATGGAGGAAGAGACACCTAGGACAAGTTCAGGGAGTAATGAGGTCAGATCATGCTGGGTGTAGGGAGCAGTATAATGACTTTGGCTTTTACTGTGAGTTAGAGGGAAGCCATTGGAGCATTTTCAATCACAGACAAATAGGACCTGTTTTATGTTTTAAAGGAATTACTATTTTTAAAATACGTGACAGTAGAAGAGTAAGGGTGGGATCAGGGATGCCAGTGAACAGATATTGCAAATAACCCAGGTAAAAAGGATGATGAACTGGTCCAGGTGCTAGAAGAGGAGGTGGTGAGGAGTGGTCAGGTTCAGAATCTACTCTGAAAGTAGATCCAGAGGGATTAATTGATAGATTGGACACGGGTTGTGAAAGAGAAGAATTCACATGAGCCCCAAGATTTGTGGCCAAAACAATAGATGGATGGAACTTCCATTTACCAAGACAGGAGAGACTGGGAATTTGAGAAGATCAAGAGTTTAGTTTTACATATATTGGATTTAAGGTGCTTTTTAGACACCCAAGTGGAGCTGTCTAGTAACTATTTGTATGGTTACTAGATGTCTGGTGTCTTGGGCAGAGTTAAAACTAGAGATGCACATTTGCAAGTTTCCAGGAGATAGAAGATCTTCAAAGCCATGGTACTGACCAAGATGACAGAAGGATACAACACAGACAAGAAAGAGAAGAGGTCCCAGGACTGAGCCTAGCATACTCTAAGGTTTGAGGCCAAGTTGATAGGGAGTAACTACCAAAGGAAACAGAAGTTGCTGTGGCGAACTACAAAGAAAACAAAATAGTGTGTATTAAAGTTAATTTAAAAGATATTGAAGCATCTCAGTACTAGTAAAAGGTGAGATTAGAGTCGGATATTAACAGTTAGCATCATTAAATATTCATGTAAACATATATGTAAAATAGTCTAAAAGAAAGTATTTATACTGGGGATTAAAGCCAGGTCTTCACATATGCTGAGTACATGTTTCACAACTGAACTACACTTCCAGCCTCTTCATATACTTTAAATAAACTAATTTGAATATACTGTAATTCCATTGTATCACATACTTGTAGTTTAAAATATTAATCAAATCTTTGCAATAATGTCCAAGTCATTTATTAAGTTTTAGAGACTCTTTATTCTAGGAGGCTGTCTGTAGCTAAATGATGCCCTTGTCTGAGCTGTGTATTGATAAAGAGAATGGAATCAAATGTACTAAAAAAATTCCCTGTTCACAGTCATTGGTAACTTAAAGTGTCAAATTAACATCAATAGTAGTAACCATGGTGATAAATTTTCTCAATTCCTGTTGAAAATCAATTATATTAAAAATGTTCTACCCTTCTCACATCTTGATAGTACTGAGTCCTGGTATTACTGAGACTTTGTGTCCTAAAAATTCTTTATCATCAACTAAATCGAGAAAATCTGTTTGGAATGTCATATCTAGTTGGGTAGAATATAATCCTTCAGGCAAAACCAGAGGCAGAATACCGAGACAGTTAAGAGCATTGGCCATGTGCCAGACCGACTAAGTTTGAATTTTAGTTTTGCCATTAAGTTTTAATAACCTTGCTATGCCTCAGTTATCTGTAAAAATTGGGATGATAGTATAGCACTCAACTGAATTCATGTTTGCCAAACATGGAGCAAATGCTGTGTGTAAGTGATTGTGCTTATTTTTATTAATACAATTATTGTTCCTAATTTTCATGATAGATGACTAGTTGGTAGATTTTAATGAACCTGTGCAGCTAAGCGGGGATGAAATTCAACAGTGACCCACACTCTAGAATTGCTGACCTCAGATTAACTCCAAAGTCTCCATCCTCCTGCCTAATTCTTCTCCCCACTTCTCAAAGGGAAGGTCTCAGGGACGCTATAGTCCCATATGGCCACATGAAACTGACATCAGGATAAGGACTAGCAGCACCAGGCAGGACAGTTGTTATAGTTTTGTCTAGATGCACCCCCCCCCCAGCCTCAAGCAGTCATGAGGGGTCAGGCTTTTCAGAAGTAGCTGAATATAGAATGTGTTATGCTTGGACTAAGGGTGTGTGATCAAGTACTTCATCATGAATAACATATTTGTTTTGAGTTTCTAGCATGTCATTTCGTGCCATATTTTAAAATACTTAAACCAGATGCATTTCTTTCAATAACTCATAATTTTCCTCCACTGATTGGTTTGGCACTGTCCTAATCCCAGAAGCCTAGATAGAGCATAAAGGGGCAGAAAGACACTTGTAGGATTCAGTCATTCATTTTGTTTTCTTCTGCCCACCACGAACTGTTCTCCTCTGCAAGGCCACCCTGCTGTGGAGCCAGCAGATTATAGACTGAAATCTCTATAAACTGTGAGCTAAACAAACCCTTCTTTCCTTAACTGTGGGTCTTGGGTATTTTGTCTCAGCAATGAGAGAAAAGTAACCAAGACAACAGTTAAGCTTGACCATCAACTTGGCTTGAAAGCTCCATAGGGGATTAATTTCTAGGGCGTCTTACTGAGTCATGAAAGTGTGATCTTGGGTTCTACATATGGCCCCTCATCCCTTCCTCTCTGACGCTTCTCCTACTCTGCTTTCTCACCACCATGGACGGAGCAGCTTTGCTGTCATTCTTTTCACCATAAGGTTCTTGCCTTGAACCCTCTGAGCCTGTAAGCCAAATAAACCTTTCTTCCTTTTCATTTTGGGGAGTAGGTATCTTGTCTAGCAATGAGAAGCTGACCAACTGACCAGGTTATAGCTTTGAAGGCAAAATGAGTCCTGGACATCTGTTCACCCGAGTACCAGCACCACCAGGAACGCTTAGTGCCAGTGACTTGGCCTATTAGAGCTAGGAAACAAGTTTGAGTCATGAGAACTGTGGCCAGGTAACTGGCGTTCCAGTTTCTCTGTATCTTGCCTATCCATGGTGGATGCAGAGAAACCTCCTGAACATTATCTACTCAGTGATCCTTAGGGCCAGGGGTGAGTGTGACAATGGCATGGACTAGTCTCCTCATTAGGATGGGGGCAGGCACTGCAATGTCAGGGAGGACTTTTCAGAACATAACTGGCATATTCATTTGACCAAAGAGAACTGGAATTGGCCTTGTTTCTGGAGCAGGGCCCAAGAGGTCTCCTGTAGTGGCTAGGACCAACTCTTTCATGCCTGGGCTCTAGAGCGGTAGGAAATAGGACCTAGGGAATAGTCATGGTTGGCAGAGGTACTCAGAGGACTCAGAAATGCAAGTGTTTATTAAATGTTTTAAAATTTAAACAACCAGTTTGTAGCTGCACATAAGGCTAGATGTTTGTTCTACTGTAAGTTCAGTGAAGTTGAGATTTGACTGTCTGATTTTTGTGTCATGGAGGTCACTTGTGTTCTGGTGGGTTGATGAAGGTATGAGCCCACCTGAATGGGCTCAGGGGAGAAGGTGAGAAAAACTTATACCTCTCTCACGGAGTTTTGATATGCAAAGGTGAGAGAAATAAGTGGAATTGGAGACAGTGGATCAACGGAGGATTTTCTTAAAGTGGAAGAAAAAACCAGTATCATGTATATTGATGAAAAAGCTCTTGTAGAGAGATAATGCCTACCTCTGTATATTACTCAGGGGTTGTGTGTGAGGTGTACTAAAGCCATGCATATTATTTTCAGATTTTCTTCCCATAATTTCCTCTATGAACTACTGCACATACCTTCTGTATTTTTTCTTCTCTTGCTATAGATGCTGTCCTGATTCATTTCTGGACATTTTTCTTTTTCTGCCTCTAGTTTGGTGTAAAATCTACTTGATAAATCAATAGCCTGCATACATCCTCATGTAGCCTGCTTGTCGTGTGTGCATGCTCTTTTCTCTGCCAGGAGACTGATATTTCAGTATCTTAAACCATGGCACAGAAAACCAAATCCCATTTTCTAACACTACTCTTGTAGGCAGTTTACTTGTCTGTCTGACTGTCTGTCTATCCATCCATCATCTATTCATTCATATCCACCACTTATCAGTTTATCATCTATCTTACCTGCCTCATTCTAGAAAGAGTTTAAATCCTTCTGAATGGTTATGGAACTGACTTGTCTCCTCAAATCCCAACCTTAGTTGAAGTAAACACGTACCACCTATCCGAAGTCTAAGTTTTATGAGAAGATACCATTCTCCAGAGTGCTCCCTCGGCCCTACCTTTGGAAACAAATTGAAACAGTTGGGGATGGAAGAGTAGTAAATCCTGTCTAGTGTCAGTCACCTGAATTTGATGCATCAGACACCTGCCTCTTGATTTCTCAGAGAGGCTGTAATGGTTCTTACAAGTTCCCCAGATGGTTTCCTTCTTTGTGGACCCTGCATCTGGGTTTCTATTCTATAGTATCTCTGAGTTTTCTTCACTGTTCCATAGAGGATGAGCTGCTGCTTTATTTCCAAAGGCCACACAGAGAGGCAATAAAACAGAAATCCCAAGAGCCAAAACTCCTGTATATTCCAGGCCTGGGTTCCGGTCCAGCCTTGCTCCTGACCAGCTCTGTGACGCATATTCTCTATAAAATGGAGACAAAATCATACACACTTTATTAGGACTCTTGTGAGGATCAAACAAGAAAAACAAAACAATTTCTTCACAAATAGCATACCTGTTTTGAGTTTCTAGAATGTCATTTCTTGCTTTATTTTTAAATACACCAAGCACATTTCTTTCAGTGACTCATAATTTTCCTCCATAGGGAAAACTTTCTTTATTAATGTAATGGATGTAATAGAAAAATGTAGCCATCTGAAATGTTTGTTTTGTAGTGATCTTTCTAGAAATTTGTCCTGCTGTACATTATAAAATAACCTTATTTGCGGAAGTGTATATATATTGAAACATAGAATTTAAAGTAATAAGCAAATCACTTATTTTTAGTTGCTTTTATTCGTGAACTGAACAGTTGAATGCAGAGGATTGCTAAGACCCCTGTGTAAACATACATAACCAGAACATAGTACATAATCATCCTCAAATTTCTGTACAGAAGGGGAATATAAGAGCTGAAAAATATAAAACTGGGGGCACTGAGGATGTCCACTGCCCACAACCCCCTTGTCCTTGCTGCAGCAAATAGGCTGGCGGCATGACTTTTCCTTCTTCTCCCCCCAAATGATTTTGTTAATCATAACAGTTTTCTTTCCAGCTGCACTTGGTAAGGTCTCAGGATCATCCTTAACACCACACTCGGGCAAGCTACTACCAGTCCACTGGTGTTGGCCTGAAAATAGAAATCAATTCTATATTGCTAGAGTCAAACTATTTGGTCCAGAACATTTATCCTTACAGCATATAGGAAACACTCTGTAGAGTTGTTTTCCTGTTATTCTCCAAGATTATATCAACTGTAAGGAAACCATCTTCCTCTAGAGAAGGTTCTTCTGCTACCAATTGTGATCCTATCATCCTCCACTCACGTGTCCCCCTTCAAGGCTGGATAAGACACTCCTTACCCAGGCATGTGACAACATCTTGATTTTGGTGAATAGAATAAAAACTCTTCACTGGTAATATTTCTACTGGTGGCAGAAGCCTCTCATTCGTAAAGTTTCAAGAATTTTTATACTCCCTCCTCTCCTCAGAATAGAAAATAATAAGTAAAATGGAAGTCTATGGGATAAGATATTGTTGCCTCCATCTGGGGCCATTTGAGAGTGTTACCCTTACAACACAGCAATAACTTCCTGTGACAGGATTTTGAGTAGTAACACCAAAAGGAGAGGTGTAGGAAAGAGTATGCTTCTGTCATATCTCAAATTATACCATTCGGTGTTATGGCAAAGTGTATCAAGGGATGCACAGTGGGAAAACACCAGGGGTCCTTAGATAAGGACTCCATGGGAGACGTTAGAGATGAGATAAAAACAAATATTCACATTGAGGAGCAGTGGCATTTAATAAAGTGATTAAGCAGTGACATTAAATGAGTTCTTAGGCCATTTTGGAGTGATTAATGTGGGTGGAAACAGGCCAGGAATCACTGGGGAAGGAATATAGGGATGTTTATCTTGATTAAAAATTTCAAGCAATTATGGTGGTAAAATTTTCATGGGAAGTTTTGTTTGATTGCCCTTGGTGTTAAATGACATTACTTATTAAAAATCTCTCTGGCCCTCTTTCACAAGGGCAAAACGGTAGAGCGGATGGGGGCAGGGAAAAATTTGTCGGCAGATGCTGGGTTGGCGTTGGTGTTGTTTGCAGACAATTTTGGATGTTCTCCTCTGTCAACCACTCCCATCCTAGGTGGGTTTCACTGACCCCAAGAGTACTGCCATGTGCTAGAAGAGCATTGCCTCCCAATGGCACAGCTGTAAAGCATCTACCAGGGACTTTCAGTAACATACCTTGCATAAAGTACTGTGCAAAAGGCCAGATATATGTAATTGCTCAAAATGCAAGATACTATTTTTTTTGTAAGATACTATTGCTATTTTCTATTTTTTACCACCTTTCTGACTGAAGGTGTCCTGTGGAGTTTTTATCCAGCAGGTATATTCACTTGGCTCTTGACTGACTTTATGTTCCTAACCAGCAATAAAGTATCACAAACATATTTGTGTTTACCATCAAACATGTGTGCGACTCACTATTATATCAGACATATGTTAGATATTTGTTGAATGAATCTGACCTGTGAAGAATTTAAAAATAAATCAAATTTAGATGGGTAAATTCCACTCAGGCAAAATTCTTGCTTCTGGAGGAAGGAGAGGTATATTAGTTTGTTTTCAGCTGCTATAATAAAATTCCTGAGATCAGGTAATTTATAAAGGAAAGAAGGTTACTTGTCTCACTCTCCTAGAGTCTGGCAAGTCCAAGGGCACGGCCTCAATACCCACTCAGCTTCTGTGAGGGCATTCTTGCTGCTTCATCATATGGTAGAAGGCAAATGAGCCTATGTTGAAGAGAAAAAGGATGAGAAGCACACTCACTTTATAACAGCTTGCTCTTGTGCTAGCTAACCCAGTCCCATAAGAAAGTCATTATTCCTCTTAATCAACTAATCACTTCTTAAAGGATGCATTTCCCAACATAGACACAAGGGTGATCAAATTTCAGCATGGTAGGAGATAAACCATTTTCAAACCGTACCAGGAAGTAGATGGAATGAGTGTGGTAGAAGGAAACCTGGTCCAACTTCGTACTTACAAAGTGACAACAATTTCAGATTTCTTTCAGCTGTTCTTTTTATCCTTTAACAATGGGACTAAGAGGCTTGGAAGAATGTTTACATTTTTCTTAAGCAAAAAGTGGGATACATTCTTCAAAAAGTATTAGTGGACTTACTGATATATGTGGTTAGATCAGTTGGATCACAGTGGAAGCCTGAGATTTATGGTTATTCTTTAGAGCAAAAATACTTGAGTTCTGGTCATGCTTCTCACACTGATGAGTAAGAAGAGCAGTGAAAATCTTGAGCTTTAGAGACAGACTGGTCTGGGCTAGAATCAGAAGGGGTAACTTAATACAGGGACCTTCACTTGTACAGTCCCTTTCAGGGCCAGGAAGGGGCTCTAACAATGTATTCATACGATCATATAGTTTATTAAGAAATGAGTCTTAGAATAAAGGTACATATTTATTAACATATTATAAATATAAACAAGTATATACAATATAACTTCAAATACCTTTTTATAAACATAAATTTATATTTTATTATATATATCTACATATCATATATATATGTGTGTGTGTGTGTGTGTGTGTATACGTATACATATATTTGGGAGCATTTTCTGTCCCAACTTTATCCTAAGAAAAGTCAAAAAGTAAATGGAGGGATGATATATGTATGTCAAGTAGATAATTAATAAAAATATTATTTTTCTGGATTTTGTATTGTTTGGTTACTGTAAGGTTTTAAAAATGTGGAATTTGTTATGATTTCTCATTCTAATAAATCTGCACTTTTGCAACAAGTTTTGTGCTTTTAACTTGTATTCCTTTTCTTCATGAAGGCCCTGAAAGATCCCAGGCCTCTGGGAGCATGTGTGCATCCCTGCTTGGACCATAGCACCATGCACCAACTTGGTGATCTCAGGTAACTAAATTACTTCACCTCTCTGAATTTCAATTTACTCTTAAACAGTAATAATCTACTAATTATGTTCTCTGTACTCTATATTTTATGTAATTTTATTAGTGATATATGATAATTTATTACTTTTTTATTTGCCAGTGTAAATAGATTAATCTTCCCAAGATGCTTTATTTAAATTGCCCATGAAATTCAAAATCCTGGAAACTACTGGTCTAGCAGATTTTAGTTTTTTTTTTCAGTTCTCACATTCTACAGACACAAGTGTTTTTCAAAGGAACATTGCTTTGGTAAGATCCTGGAGTCTATACTTAGCAAAACCTTGTATCCATTTTGACACCTTTGTTTCTCTGTCTCTGTCTCTGTCTCTGTCTCTGTCTCTGTCTCTGTCTCTGTCTCTCTAAGGAGATCTTTTCAAATTCTAAAATTCAGATTTTTTTCTCTATTCGGATTAGCCCTGGGAACTATGGTCTGAATGTGTGTGTCCCTCTCCCCAGCCCAAATTCATACGATGCTGGAGTTCTTAGAAGTAGAATTGGTGCCTATTTAAAAGAAATCCAAAGAATTTGCTTGCCCTTTCTACCACATGAGGACACCCTAAGAAGCCACTGTCAGTGGGGAAGCAGATATTCACCAATGAAACTGCCACTTCCTTGATCTTGTTTTTCCAGCCTCCAAGCCTGTAAGAACTGAATTTTTATTATTTATATGCCACTCCGTGTATAGTATTTTGCTATAGCAATCCAAACAGTAAAGGTTAAAGGAAAGAGGACATAGATGGGAAGCCACAGACCTCCTCAAGACTGCTCCCTCCACAGGTAGTTAAGAGGGAAAACAAACCAGGCACTTAATCATCTGAGCCAAGACAAAGAGAACGTTTGTGTACAGAGAGGAGTTCAAAGTGACTGCCAGCAGCAAGGTGTTCAGTTCCAACAAAGGAGCAATGTGCTCTTGGCACCTGCACCTTCCTCTTATTCTTCATGAGGAATTCCTTTCTCCTGCACTCTCCCACTCGGAAAAGAGCTGTTTAATAATAAAGGCCATTCTAAGGCCAAGAACAGCCAATTAATAATAACCCTTCCCTGAAATTTCAACCTTCCCCAACACAAACCTTTTAATCAAAAGAACAGCCTCCTGTGTCCCTCCCCTACTAGAGCCTAGCCCCCACTCACCCAGATTGATCACTCCAAGATGGCCTGAGAACTTATTTAATGTCACTGCCTAATCACTTTATTAAATGTCATTGCTCCCAGTGGTGAAGATGCGTTGGTTTCTCATCCCCACCCATCTGTCCCAGAGTCTGACTCCGGGCACACTTATTCTCTTGTCAAGTACAATTAGAGATTCCTACTGTGCTTTGTGTATCTGCATCTTCTCTGAAGCCCCAGACATTTTGAAATGGGATACACTTCTAAAACAGGTGCTATATAGTCACAAAAGTCTCCTGAGAACAGGAGAATGCAGTTCCCACCTCCGACTGCCTTTTCCACCTTCTTTGGGTAGAAGCCGGAAATGTGAAAACTAAACCATTTTGGGGGAACGCGTTCGGTCTGTGACTTTCACTAGGACAGTGCTATGTTGAGCTGTGGCCTGAGAGAGAGAGCAGAAATCAGCTGTTTTCACAGTTGCTGGGTAAGGACCTACGTGTACGAATCTTACTATTTGTCTCATCTACCCTGCCAGCCAGAGGGCTCCAAATTTCAGTCTCATGCAGTCTTCCCCCGTGCATCATGTCTCATGACTTCCCTCAGGAGCCTCAGACCAATTAAGGCCCAGGAACACTTGTGAGTTTTCCATCACACCAAACGTCTTCCTTCATGCTTTAACCTTGCCCTCCTTCGTGTCCCTCCCTGTCCCCTCGCCAGTACTCTCTCGCCAAGCTTTTCCATGGGCCATCACTGGAGACCACTAACACCCAAGACAAAGTCCTTGCTTTCAAGGCATTTCAGGTCTAGTATGTAAAGATCGACAAGTGAACCAAGCAGTAGAGCTTTCACAGACGTAAATGCTGACTCGGGAGCATGGTAACGTAAAAGATGGAGCGACAGGCCTGTTTGAGGGTGAGGTTTCATAGGGTAGGGGCTCTTGAAAAAGACAAGCAGGTGTTCTCCAGGTGGATGGGGGGGGCTTCTCCTCACGCATCTCTGAGCCGCAGGGGGCTGGGCTGTGATGGGGCGTTCCGAAGGGCCCCTGTGCGCACTAACGTCAGATCTCCTTGTGTAGAGTGCCCACGCACGCGTGTCTGTGTGTGTATGGGGGCGTGTGAGTGTGAGCATGCATGTAGACTGGTGTAGTATGTCTGTCTCACAGCCTGAAGTTCAGGAGCTTCCGAGCACGTATCCAAGGCAGTCTGTGAGGCAATGAGGCTTATTTAACATGCATTACGGGACAAATAAGAGAAAATTAAAAGAGCAATTTTAGGAGAGAATAATTGTTTTCCATACACCATAATTACAAGTGCCTGCAAACGCTGCTATCATAAACGAATCTGCCGTTCAGAGTTCTCCTAAATTCTCTCGGTAATGAGCAGAAGCAGAAAAGAAGACAACCCGGCTCTCCAGGCGGAGAAGCTGAGCCTGCACTGACCCCTGGCGTCGGCCTTTGGCAGACGCCTCCCACTGCGGGCGCGCAACGACGTGCCGGCTGGGAATATGCCAGGTCTTTCTGCTCTCGGCATCTGAGAGACCCGGGAGACCTTTGGGCCACAGCAAATCCTAGAGCCTTGGCCTTTCCGGGTCTCGCCAGGTCAGGTTACTTCCTACTATTTACCTTGCGTTCCATTTCTTCTCTCTTTTCTTCTCTGCGTTCCCCTTCCTTTCTCTTCTCTCTGTGAAGGGCACCATTCAAAAGATGCCATTCGCAAACTGAGCGACCTTTGTGATGCTTCTTTCCTCCGCTCTCAGGCTCCTGTTCTCCATCTCACTGAGGCCTCCGGACTGTGCGTCCTTCCGTCTCCCCATCTATCTCCTGCTGGAGGCGGGAGACCCCCCTCTCTCTGGGATGCTACACCAGCCTCCTAAATGGCTTTCTTGCTTGAGACCTGCTGTCACCAGGAATCTTCCACTGTTCCCGCACGGAGTTTACTCCTGAAGTAACCTTTGGTTTGCGAGAACGGTTGCTGTTGATCGCTTCTAGTAAGTCACTGTATGAACTTGGCTGTATCACGCAGGCGATCACCTCTTCCAGCAAATGAGGCTTTGGAGCCAGGATAGTTTTTTTCATCGTTTCATTCTAAGAACTTCTAATATTAATTTTCCCAGTACCCTTTCTTTTGTTTCAAAAAACTTTTCTTTTGTTTCAAAAAATCTTTTCTACCCAGTGAACTCATTGGTTAAAGTAAAATTAATTTATTGTCATTTTCATCAAAGATAGATTTAACTGATAGCTGAAGCACCTGGTCACCAGACGATAATCCATGTTGCCATAAAGAGTGAGTATAATCCCAGCCAAAGGCAAAACAAATCTCTGATATTTTATCTACATGGTACAGACTTATCATGAATAACTCTAGCATTTCTGTTAACTACTTTGAAATGTTGAAAATAACATACTGTCATATTACAGCCATCTAGATTCTCCATGATACATTGAAATAAATGACCACTAAGACCACACTTGGCTGTGAGATTCTACCTTTGTCAAGCACTCATGTCTGAAATTCCTCTTAGCATTCTCTAGAGCGAGCATAGCCCATTGCTTTTAATTGCACCTGGCCCATAAATAAATATTCCATCCCCAATGCCAGCTCTAATTAATTAAAGTTGGGAGGAGCTCACCATGCCACTTGCAAATTGAGCATATATGTGTAAAGAACTTAGAACAATTAATTTCACATAGATTTAATGATTGATTATTTAATGCATGGCAATTAAATGTTTTGTAGGCTATGAAGTCTAATTAGTATTAATTTTTGCACTGGCAAATCATATTCCTAGTTTCTCTTTTCTTTGTTGATCCGTTACCTGAATGTTGTTATTTTCCTTTGATGAATGCTCTGCTCACTTTCCTTCATCGCCATCATCACCAGTACCTCAATATGTTTATCACTGATCTCAGGTAAAGGTCTGTGTTTGGCATCTAAATGCCTGACATTGGACACCTCCTTTTCCTCACAATGCGAATCTGTCTTGCTAAGAGCCAGTTTACCAAATTTTGCCCAGGCTACCAGACTTCTTCTCTATATATGTACTAAACGTACTATGTGATCCTTGGTGGATCCTTGAAGGGATACTTCAAGCATAGCTTGAAGTTTAAGTTTAAGAATAACTGAGAAAACATGAATATAGACTGGATACTAGATAAAAATATTGCATTATTATCAAGTCTGGGCACAAGGTTACAGTTATGTAGGATGAATGAGTCTAGATATCTAATGTATGGCATGAGGATGATAGCTAATAATATTATATTGTATACTGGAAATTTGCTAAGAGTAAGTTTTAAGTATTTCTACTCCAAAATGGTAACTCTGTGAGATCATGGATATGTTAATTTTCTTGGCTGCAGTAATCACTTTACTATGTATATGAATATTAACACATTATGTTGTACATCTTAGACACATGCAATTTAAAAATACAATCACTGAGCAATCAAAAACATTAAATTTTCTAGGTATAATAATGGTATTGTATATCATCATGAAATCAACCAACAGTGAATGTTGGAGGGGCTGTGGGGAAAAAGGAACTCTTTTCCACTTTTGGTGGCAATGTAGACTGGTGCAACCACTTTGGAAATCCGTCTGGAGATTCCTCAAAATATTAAGATTTAGAGGTCTCATTTAACCCTGCCATTCCCCTTCTGGGTATTTTCCCAGAAGAATTAAAGACATCATACTACAGGGATATGTGTGCACCCATGTTCATAGCAGCACAATTTATCATAGCAAAATTTTGGAAACAACACAAATGCCCATCAGCTGAGGAGCAGATAAGAAAAATGTGATATTTTTATACAATGGAATATTACTCAGCTATAAAGAAAGATAAAGTTGAGGCTTTTATAGGTAAATGGTTGCAACTAGAGACGATACTCATAAGTGAAATAAATCAGACCCATATGTGCAAACACCATATTGTCTTCCTAGTGTAAGAACCTGAGGAGTGAAAAAACTAAACGGTACAATAAATATTGTGAAAGGGAAAGAAACTTCTTAATAGGAAAGAAAACTGGGATGAGAGAAAGAAAAAAAAGAAAGAAGGAAGGGATATGCACATAGAGAAGACAGCTAAGATAATTATACTACTAATTTCTATGGTTTATTGAATGGAACAGTTAATTTTAACTCTTCAATCAATCTTGCACACCTATATCTGGTAATCTGAGCAACTACTCTGAAGATAACAATAAGTAAAACAAGAACCATTGTTGATTTCCTATCATCTTGTTTTGAAATTCTGTATCATTTATATGTTGTTTTGTTTTTGTTATTTTGTTTTTATTCTTTTCTCCTTAAAATTAAAAAAAAAAAAAGAGAGATCTCCAGCGGGTCCTGGCCATTGGGAGAAAAAAATGTATTATAATTCTATAGGAGAAAGTCCTTGTTCTTAGAAAGCACCACCTGAAACACTCAGGGAGTGTTATGATATCAGTAACTTACCTTCAAAAAGTTTTTGAAAAACAGAAAAAAGGAAAAGAAAATGGAAGAAAAAAATATATATATTCCTATTCAGAGAGCGAATATGACAAAATGTTGCAAGAGATGGACAAGAGACGGATTGGGTATTGGGTGAAGAGTGTCTTTGGGTGGTCATTATATTGGTTTCTAAACTTTTCCATAGGTTTGAAATTTTTCAAAAAGATATATCGGGGGAAAGAATCTTTTTGGATCATTCAGATACTATCAATGCTATTATTTTGTACCGTTTCTTTTCTTAACACCCTAATTCCTCCTTTCTGTCCTGAGCTCAGGAGGCAGCTTTTGGCTTGTGTTCAGTCAGGTTGGGCTAGGTAATGCTGCAATAACACTCTGAAAATCTCAGCCACTTAAACCATCAAAGGTTTCTTTTTCCTTTGTGCTTTGCGGCCATTTCAGATCAGTAGGAGATTAAAGTTATCACTGTGAACATCTCAAGTACCCGCATTCTCACCTCTTAAAGCCATGTCTGTGAAGTGGACTTTTTCTCTCTATTTTCAAAGGAAGAGATTTCCTCCCTCTTATTTAAAGATAACTACTGCACATGAACCCTGAACCCCTGTCTCCTCTGGGATTTTGCTTCTACACTGTGTGTCTAGTTTCTCTGTCTCTTGCAGGGTTGGACTCCTTCTCCTCATGTGTTTTAGTTTTTATCTCTCAGGGAGGCTTGTGCTTGATTGTGTGACACCTTATAATTTCCCCTCTTTCTTTTTTCAAGGTTATAGTCTTTGCTGTAACTACAGTGTCTCTCATTCCTGACATTCCAGTCTCAATTTTCATACAAGTTGGCATTTGCTGTTAGATTATATTGAAATATCTCCTTGCACATTCGTTCTCAATGCCACTGACTGCTGTCTCTGCAGTGTGCACTCCTGCTTATTCTTGCTTATTCTTCTTGTTCTTGTGGCCCTCTTAGTGCAGTGGGCAGTGCATCCATCCCATAAACTTCCTGTCCTTCCCCTCTGTCCTTCAATTATAGCATGTTTAGTGGTAGGGGTTCTTCTTGCTTCTGGGACTACTTCTTGCCTCACTTCTGTGATGTCTCATTTCTCTCTTGCCACCCTGCTGGAGCAGATTCTCAAGGACCTTTCTTTAGCCTTTCTCCATGTGTCCCTCTCGCCACATCCTGTGAGGGCTGTTGTGGCCTCTTGCAGCGTGTCTCTCACGTGGACATCTCCAGCCTCAATCTCACACCTGCTCATTCGGCGTGGCCATCCCAGCCCATTCACACTCCCTGCCATCCCTCCTGCGTAATGCATTGTGACTGGGATCACTCTTCCTCTTCCCAAATGCCTTTTTCTCTTAGGGACATCATCTTTTTCCAGACTCAAACCTAGCAGTCTTTTAGAAGTCTTTGACTTCTTTATTTCTGACTTTCATTTCTAATCATTTCTAATATCCCAACCTGATAATTTTCCTTCAGATGAGCCCTCTCTCTCCCTCCCTCCCTCCCTCCCCTCCCCCTCTCTCTTTTGTCCTTGCCACGTGAACTGTCTTTGGCATGATCTGGGTGGCAGAGTCTGAACTGAACTGTCTCCTTCCTGTCCTTGGCCCCTCTGAGTTGTCCCTAGGACTGCTCTCCTTCCTTGGCGATCCATATCATCATCCAGCTGACAGGAGGATCAAATCCAGATTCCCCAGCTTAGGTTACCGTCGGGGTTCACTCAGCTACCTGCTGGCTTTGCGCTGGCAGCCTTCTAGCTCAGCCCCTCTGGGTTCATTCCCACCCTTTTCTGAGCTAGTAGCCCTCACTCTTCTCCTTGGGCTTTCCTGCTCCTCCTGTTGCCTCTCTTCCCTTCATTCTCACACGCCCTCTTTCCTTCACTGCTTTTCTTTCCTCGTCCCCTGCATATACCCACTTTCCCCGCCATTCTTCCCACAGTCACCTTTCCTCTCTGCTTTTCTAAGTCTTAGCATTCCTTAGAAAACCTCCTTGGTTGTCCACTGTCCCAATGAATCCATCTTTCACTGCGCGGGTTTACACTGGCCTTTCCCATCTCTCGCTATGACCAGACTTAGGTGGAAATAGTTTAGTAAGTCATTATTTAATATACACTATTCTTCCCACTAGCTCATGAGCTCTGAAGTTCTGCACAGAAACAATCACAGTGCTGAGCACAGGGCTGTGCTCAGCAGACACCTCTGAGCTGATTGATTGCTTTCAGTTCTAGTGGGATGCATTGGTTAATTTTGTATTCTCCTGTCCTTGGAAGAATTGCACTGGAGGATTATTGGAAATTATTTTCCCATCCTCAGTTCTACATGAAGAAATTTGTCCTCTGAAAGAGTGGCTGGTGATTTCAAAGTCCAGTGGGTTCAGGACTGTTTTCCTTGCAGCATCTACACCTGCATTACCACACTGTTACTTAAGTCCATATTACAGAAACATCTGCATTGATTTTACACCCTTTCGTACTTGTCTTCCCTCTATTTTCCCAGCTTGCATTATGGTGATGAGTAATGATGCTTTCCTTTACGCTAACTCTTTTCATCTCTCTTGCAATTCTTTGAGGGTTGGTAGTATCATTACATTGGTATTAATGTTTTCCTGCAAAAAAAAATTATAATACAACTCAAAGAATTTCAACTGGCTCAAGATCACACAGACAAGCATCACATCCAGTTTTGTCTTTAAAAATTGATTCAGAGGCCTTTGCTCTTTCTGTCACTTTAAGTTCATTCAGCTGGGATGCCAGTCTCTTCACAGGTTGTCCATCCACCAGTGCATTTATTACATGACTGCATGTACCAGTTTATAAGTCTGTCTTCCTCAGTGGACTGTGAACTTACTGACAGTACAGAGTAGGAATTATTTAATTTTTGTATTTCTGGAAAATAGCACAGGACTCATTGGGTGAATGTCGGAATTATTTGAATGAAGGGATGAATGAGTGAGGAAGGATTATCACTTGTCCTGTCTTCTTTGAGAAGGAAGGGTGGACCAAGACTATGTACTCACCATGGTTCATTGTACACAAGTGTAAGAGAATTTGGAATATCTTTTTCTTAAATCTCATTATCAATCACTTCTCTCTTAACAGCCCAGTATTCTCAGGCACACACATCTCACTAAAGTGTGGCTCAGACAGAGTTGGGGTCACACCTTTCCTCTGCTATGGGCCAGCCAAGTGGCTGTGAATAAGTTATTAATCTCCTAAGCTTCAATTTTCTCATGTACATAATAGGCACAAGCATAGTAAAAATTCATATGGTTTTTGTGGGGAATATAATGGGATATTTTATATGAAACCCTCAGCAGAAATCTTGGAAGACAATCATTTCTCAGTGAAAGTTAATAATTGTTGTTTTAGGCAGCAGTGATTCATGTACTTTAGGAATCACTTGGACTATAGCAATGGGGCTCACTGATAAGGGTGTTTTCAGATTTAAGCAGCAAAGGTCTTTCTTTCCTTGGCAAACTAAAATTGAGGGGATTTAGCCAGTTCAGATCACTTGGTCTCTAACTCTGCTTTCATGTGAATAATTCTGAGGACGAGTTTCATGAGATGATCCTGGCTGGCCCATTTCAACACCTCTAAGAATCTTATAGAGAGTAGGAAGATGGAATTGGTTGCCATTAATATTGGTGAAGTGAGACCTTCCTGTCCCCTCCCTATCTACCTGCTGTGGCACTGTGTTCTCTGATTGGTTGGAGAGCATCATGTGTGCATGTACATCCGTGTGTGTGTGTGTGTGTGTGTGTGTGTGTGTGTGTGTGTAGAGGAGGGAGAGGGAGAGAGAGAATGAGAATGTGATGCTTCCTTAATGGCCTGAGCTGCTACCCCGAATCCAGAGACAGTAAAATAAGCATCACTCCTGGCACTGCCAACTCACATTTAGCACATATGTAGACTCATATCCGGGGGCAGAGAGCCACATAAATAGAGTTGACATCACATTCATGCTGTTTATCACCAAAGGCAAGGCTTTTGATTTAGATGAAAGGTGGGCCACGTCTCCACACAAGCTATCTCAGCTCTACTGAATCTTTGGGTAAAAAATAGCGCTTGCTTTCTTCCTCACAATGTATTGTTCCATCCAGTCAACTTCATAGCAGAGCCAACAAATGTCTAACGAGACCAAGGTACACACAAGCCTAGTTTGAGCAGGGATCAGAGGGGGCCGAGAGAGGGTTCTGATCAATGTCTCCAGTTCATGTCAAATTGGAAGGTAACTGTTATTTGACCTTAGAAAGAAAGGCCTAGGTTTAAACCTTAGCTTTCTCCATTTATTTTTGCAAAGTATTGGCTTTTTCTCTGTATAGTATGGGCTCTTCTGGGTAATTTAATTATTCATTCATTTTACATATGCATATTGAGCACCTATTATGCACCAAGCTCTGAGATTATAAGAATTAAATGATATTACAGATGAGTATCTGAACAAACATGGGACATACGGTAGACACTCCACAAAAAGTTATCTCTTTCCTCTCAAGACTTGAAGCTTTGACTGACCTTTCTCTGGGGTAGAATTAATCTACCCTCCTTGGGAATGAGTCAGATCTGGAATATTTGCAGACTGGCTTCTTTCCTTATTTCCCTCCCTCTATTCCAACTCTACCTCCAGAACTTTTCCCTCAGGGCTGTTGGGACCAGAATACCCCACTAACTCTGACAGATGATCTTTGAGGGGAGAGAAATCTCTGACACTCCAAGCCCTAAGTGACAGCACAAGGATATTCAAAATGATCCTGCTCATACTAGATAAAGGCGACTTGTCAAAGGGGGACAGATTGTTTTCAACATCAGCTCACGGGAAGCCTGACAAGTGAACAGCTCTGCCCACTCTAGGACCAGGCTTGCGGCATTCCTCAAAGGCGAGGAAGATGTCAGGGTCCCAGGGAGACAGACTGCCTTGGAAACAGGTCAGCTGGGAGCCAGGATCAACTAAGAATGAGGGTCAGTCAGTCAGGAGATCCAAAGCTGAGCCTCGCAAGCACACACCCTACCTCACCCTTCACTCTGAGGGCCTTTTGTGCTGCAGCCCCGATGACCCGTCTTCTCCTCCTGCCTCCTTCCCAACAGCAGCCCCGCCAGATTCTCTTTAGTGCCCTACTTCATCGTGACCTCAGCCACAGTGAATGCAAGGAAATACAACAACACAATCCTCTTCACACCGTTCAGTCCCCGAAGGTCCTTATTCAGAATTCTCCATTTATCTGGTCATTAGATCTAATTAAATCCATCCAACATAAAGCAGTGATGAGTGGCACCACTTTCTCTCACCAATTAAAAGAGAGGAGATTAAAGAATGCCCTCGGCACTTTGTCCTTGCCAGGGTGATGGCAGGGGAAGAGGCAGAAGAGGGACACAGAGGACTGTCCTTTTTCTTTGAAAACAGTGTTGATAGAATGTGGTTCCTGCCAGGAAAACATACCCTTCACGTGGTCTTCCCAGCTGTGGCTATGAACATACTTCCAGTAGTGTGTTGTGTCAGAAATACCTACCTCTTTCCAAAGATGTCTTGAACAACTTAAAAAAAGGATATCTATAAAATAACTGAATAGAGAGTGAAGAGAGCAGCCAGACCTGAAAAGGAAGCAGTTAAGAAATATAATAACCCAAAGTATTAGTTCACATACTTAGTACAATTAACAGAAAGTCTGATTAGAGCTTCTAGGTAGCTAAGATAACAAAGGAAGGATGGCATGTGATCATAGTCCTCACCATTTAAAAGGGCAAAGTGCACTTTCTTACTTCCTCGATTCTCAGGGGCTTAAAGAAAATGTCCTGGGTCTAAATTTTGAAAGAAATGTCTCATGTGGCACTTAATATGGAGACATTGAGTGAGAAAAAATGTTTTCAATGATATTATTTAATGCTGATTGTTTTGTATTTGATAGGCTAATTATGGCTGCCTTCTTTCAAAGATTAATCTGTCCATAAAGGACTCAAGATGTGACCCAGCTTTATCAGAACAGTGCTGTGGTCAGCTTAGCTTACTTGACCACATGGGGAGGAGGGAAAGGCTGTTGACTCCCACACATCTGGCTCTGCATAGGCCTTCAGAGGAAGATGAGCCCCTATTCTTTGGCCCTGTAAAAAGCATACTGATTTTCCTGGCCCTATCCCACTGATGTGGTTGGCTCCTGCAGACAGAAAGAGGGGTTTGGTATTTGAGAAGTACAGGCCAGGCTCCAGGCTCACCCTTTAGGGGTCATCCCTACACAATCGTTTATCTCTCTTCCCCTTCACACTGTTGAACCAGACTTTGGTTTTACCCCTCTTCACTCCATAGTCCCGAGTCTGACCTTGGGAGATTGTGCACGGAAATGTGCTTCTCAGTGTGCAAAGTGGAATATACTCTTGTGTGGTTGAAACGATTTGGAGTGAGAGGAGAATGGACTGAGAGGAAAAGGTGAGATGCTTGCAGTTTGATCCTGAAAGAAGCAGTAACAGGAATCAGGCCTCCTCTGAAGCACGGGCCCAGGAGGAAGCATATTGTCCCCCAGAGAACATGTCCTAGCACACAATTCCTCCTGTTCTCATCTGAGACTCCTTCAAAGGAGATGCCAACAAGAGTCTTGTGTTCAAGGTCCAGCTCATACCTCAACCCAAGCTGAGCACTCCCAGCCCTTCCTCTGGATCCCTGCAGCCCCAGACCCACTCAAATCCCAGAGTCTTTAAGATTCTCCTAGGTAAGAGGTTCCCTTTACCCTGACTCAACAAAGGTCTTATTCAAGTATCCTTCTAACCAGCTTCCTCCTTCCTTTCTTTTGTGTTCCCGTCTCCCATTTTCAGCAAAGCTGTTGGCTGCTCGCTCCAGGATCTTGGAAGGCACTTTGGTCTGTCTTTCTGCTTCTTTTTGTGAAGTTACCAAGTGTAGTGGTTAATTTTATATGTCTGCTTGACTGGGACCTTGGATGCCCAGATACATAACTAATCCTTATCTCTGAGCATGTCTGTGGGGCTATTCACAGATGAGATGAGCATTTGCACTTGGGCTTCCTCTGTGGCAGGTGAGGCTTCTACCACTGAACCACCAAAGCTACGAACAAGAGATGAGCATTTGAATCAGTGCACTCCATAAAGTAGATCAATTTCCCCAAGGCAAATGGACACCAACCCATCCTTTGAAGGTCTGAACAGAACGAAAGAGGAGAAAGGGAGAACTCATTGTCTCTGCTAGCTTACTTTTACTGATGTATCTTTCATCTTCTGTGTTGGACTAAAACATACACCATTGTCTCTGATGGTTCTCAGGCTTTTGGGTTTGAGCTGGATTATATCACCAGCTTTGCTTGCAACTCCAGCTCGAGATTGCAAATGGTGGGACTTCTCAGGCTCCATAATTATGTGGGCTGAGTCTTTTTTTAGAGGATGTTCCTTACTTGCTCTTCTGGAGGGGGTGGAGAACCATGACCATACCCCAGGCAGTACCTCCACTGCTCCTGAAACTGCCTCTTGGCTACCTGATGACCCGAACTCAAAGCTCCCAGACCCTGCCGAGGCCAAGTCCTCTTGTGCCAGAGCATGTTTCTGATTCCAAGTCTGGGGGTCTTTTCACACCCTCACACCTGTCACTTGTCACCTGTCCACTGTCACTAGGAACAGGGAGGAAGCAAGACACGATGAAAACACATGGGAAAGGGACACCCATCAAACATGTCCGTGTCTGCAGCCACTTCTGCTGCACCCTCCTTCCCAGCCACCATCCCTGCCCCAGCGTCCTCTTGTGTCCATCCTTGAGCAGAGCTGTCCCTTCCTGTTGTGATTTCACTGGAGAACTGGAAATGTCTTTTGTGGCGTGAGATGAGGAGGGAGCAGCTGCGTGTCAGTTTTCCAGAACCAAATGGCATGTTTCTGGCCAGCACAGAGAATAGTGGCTTTGGCAGCCACTCCTCTATGTCTTTTGAAGGAAGGTTCCTTGAATTTTCTGATTCCTTTGTAAGCTGGGGCTGGCGGCTTCTGAGAGGTGGGATTCGGTGGGCTTGTGTGTGTTGAAGATACCACAGCACGGTTCTCTCACAGCGGAAGATGCTCCTCGGAGGACAGCATCGCCTCCTTCTGCCTCTCGCCCTTTCGTTTTCCTTCCTCCTTTCCGCTGTTCCTTCATCCCTGTCTTCAAAGGCGTCCGGCGCTGCAGTTGCAGTAGGAGCATTATCTCCAAAGGGGGCGCTCTAAGATCAGGAAAAAGGCCTTTGGGGAACTCAGATGTGAGTCTGAGAGGACCGGCCGCGGGTACCTATGGCTGGACATTTAAAAAATGACTTTTATGAAATCTTTGCCTTGATATGCTATCAATTTTTCCAGATGCTTTTCAATATCTGTCTACAGAACTGTATGAAATTATAGTAAGTCCTACAGCTGTGGGAATGACGATATGACAGACATCTGTGGCTTGGATGAACCGAGCTCAAGACGAGCTATTGGTAATAGGGCTGCTCTGGGCTGCTGGGCTGCCGGCTTCCCAATCGCGGTGCTGGGTGCATCCAGAGGGAGCTTCCTGCGGCCACTGCCCCCTGTCCCTCCACCCCCAGGCAGGAAGCAGATGTAGGCTGCGGGATGCTGCTGCTGGACAGACCCAGGGCCCTCCAAGTGGGCTGAAGAGAGAGTGGGCGTCCAGGTGTTTTCTCCGAGCTCTCCTGGAAAGGAAAGGGAGAAAGTAGAGACAGCTTGGAGCATTACACCTTTTCTGTACCTTAGAAACGTAACCTCATTGGCCTGTGGGGGTGCTGGGAGCAAGGCCCTGAGCTTGCGAAGGGCTCAGGGCCACTGGCCTTTCATTGGTCACTTGCCCAGGTGCACAGGCAGTGGGGGCGCACCCCACGGAGTCTTTGAGAAAGAGGATGTGACCATGGTGAGAAGTGCCCTGCAGCAGCTGTCCCCGTGGGAGATGTGTGAAGGAAACCTCCCACCCGATGAAAGCCGAAGCCTGGCTGGCTGGGTCCTTCTCCACACGAGGGCCCAGGAGACCCTCGGAGAGCACTCAGGAGCCCCAGTCCCTCGGTTTCCACAGAGGCCTCTGGAAAACAAGGTGCCTCAGTGATGGGCAGTCCCTGTGGGGAGCCTCAGAGGAGGAGGGTCCCGAGCATGAGTTCCAGCCACCTGTGGGCTGCTACTTAACACCGCTGTCATGTTGTCCAGTGTGTCCACCTGCCAAGCTCATTTCCACGGGGCACTCCAAGGTGGGAGGGAGGCTGTGAGGCTGCATCTGCAGCTGATAACAGACGGCCTTGCGCGAAGTGCAGGAAGCTAAGAAGCTTTTCTTGGCTGTTGTGGAGAGATCTGTGGCTCGAGGCGCTGCTTTGGAGGGCAGTGGAGATACTGTCAATTACAAACCTGTCCTTCAAGCCTCGGGGCTGTGTTGCTACCTAACGCTCTGTCTGCCACGGACGTTGTGCCATCTGGGAGAAGTCTTGGGGCTGGGCTGGCCGGTGGGGTTTGGCACCAGGCCAGCCTGGTTCATCCATCTCCTTTCCCTTTATGCTACTGTACTTAATCCACCAGATGACAACACCCCAGGGGACAACTGAGTCCTACCCAGGAGGTCTTGTTAAGGGGAAGAGTCTTTCCCCCTCTACCTTATTAGTGTCTCAGTCTCAGCCATGAACATCTTCTTTCCATGCTTCTTTGCTTCTTAGGCCCCTTAGTCTCTGTAGTTTTTCATGTAGTTTTTCTCCTTAGTTTCTCTGTAGTTTCTTTCACAGCCAAAAGAAATAGTAGTTCCATTTTTTTAAAGTACCTAAGGTCAAATAGCTTTATAAGTGTTAATGTCCTAGGCCCTTACTAATGACCTAAAAAAACCTAAATTTCTTTCTTGAATAATTGTAATCACTTCTGATGGCACCGCACAGCTTCTCAGAACTTGGACACTGCTCCTTCTCTTCCTGGTTCACAGTGATCTTTGTGTAATGCTTGCTTCTTGCCACACCAGCCGCTAGAAGACCCGCCTTCAGAAAGATGTGCTCTTAAAGAGGGGAACCATGACCTCTGATGCTGATACTGACAATGATCTCCAATTAATAATTTGGTTGAGTCCAGAAAATGTTGCCTGTCTTTGCATTTCCTTCCAAAAATTAATTTATTGTGTATCTTCATGTTGAGGGACGCAGGTGAGCGAGAGCTGAGAGGAGACCGTGTCTTAACATTCTCAGGACCTGTTCTTAGGCTATGTGCCTTCCCCAGAGAGGATCTCAGCAGAACCACGAGCGTGGGGTCTTTTCTGGGAGTGTTGAAGACAGATGATGCTGAGAAGGATGGGGCACCTCCATGGGCAGGAAGGCTGGGTCTCCCGGTCATGCCTGGTACCTTGTGGTCACTTCCAACTATCTCTAGGTCCCTTGTTCCCGGCCCCTCCAGTCGCCAGCACATGTGATGGGGCTTTTCCTGTGTGAGCTGAGCACAGCAACGAGAAGCAGGACTCTGGAGTGATACTGCCCGTCACCTACTACCTGCACGACTTTGGACACTATCTGACCTCAATGCTTCAAGTTCTGTGTCTGTGAAGCGGGTTCAAACACCCCATGAGCTTGTTATGAGAGTGAAATGGCCTAACGAAGATCAGAACAATGTTTCTGTGCAGGCAGCTCACCAAACGGGTGTGACGGCACAGGCATGGCCGGTTTCTATTGGGGTTATAGGAAAAGATATAGCTCAGAAAGCGCTTGGCTAAACAATTTGTCACATTTCTTGTGTAGGTTTCAAAGAACTGTGTGTCCTATATGAATGTTTAATGTGGACAGTTAATGTAGATGTCTCAGAATTCCTCCCAGAGTAAGTAACATTTAAGTCAGGACTCAAAAGATGAATAAATAGGAGTGAAGAGGCCAAGATCCAGTGGGTGGTGAACGTATGGAAGAACGTTCCAAAAATAAAGAATGCCGTGGTAAAGACCTGGTTCTCTGGCTGGTGTCAAGAGCAAGGACAAGGGAGATAGGCGGGGACAAGATGATACAGGTTTTTGGTAGTCTTTGTTAAGGAATCTTGTTTGTTTTCAAGGATGATAGCCATTTAAGAGTTTTGAGCAGGGCAAAGGTGGGATTTTATGTATTATAAAAGATCAGTTGGGCTGCCCCCTGAAGAATGGCCTCCAATGGGCTAAACAGAAAACAAAAAGACCAGTTATCAGTTGTAAATCATATGATAACAATAAAGAAGAGGACAGATTTGAGAGATACTTAGTGGGTAGAACTGTGGAGAGAGAGAGACAGAGAGAGAGAGGGAGAGAGAAACCAGGCAAATTCTTAGGAATCTGCCCAGAGCACTGAATGGAATGGGGGGGGGTGGTAGAAGGGACAAGGGGCCCTGGAGGAGGAAACAGGCCCCCAAAAGCACTCGACAGCCCAGGGAGGAGCAGGTGATCCATTCCCAAGTCACTTTCTGTACACACAAGTTCTTAGTTGAAACAAAGCAGGTTTCTGTGTTTCTCCTCTGAAATATCCAGACAGCTAGCTCAGGTCTGCACTTCATTCTGTACAAAGACCAGAGCATCAGGGATGGAGGAAGAGGACCTTCACTGTGGCAAAGAACCCACTGTGGCCTTAGAGCTCTTCCCCCGCCCTGAGTCACACGTAGAGTAATTAGAAACACAGTTTATCATTATGCTGTCCGCCAGTGAGCCAGGCCAGACTCTCTGTCAGTTCCTTTCTCCTTCCCTCTGTAGCCAACTTTCTTGTATTTAAGGATAAAAAAGTTTTTGATATTAATTAAGTTACATGGCAATTTCCTCCCCCTAATTAAAGTGGAACCTTTTCACAGGACACTTTGAAGTACCGCTCTGTGGATATAAGAAACTTTTCATCCTCTGCCAGAGCTCTGTAGTGTCTCCTCATATTGTTCACTTCAGTCAGAATAAAACTCTTTCTGATAATGAAGGGAAGAGCATTTAACTTTGTCCAGCAATCTCACAGTCAAGCTGTCCAGGAGTGGGGTGTTGGGGAGCCTGCAAGCACGACAGCCAGATGCTGCGGGCAGTGTGGGAGTCTTGGGGCCATGACTAGGGGTGTGTGGGGTGCTGTCTTTGTGGTGCATGATGGGGAGGAAATAGAACTGTGGATGTGAGGGGAGCTTGGCCACAGGTTTAAGGAGACTGGGGAGCCACAGAACCCCGCTCCTGGGCAACAGCTCAGCTTCATCAAAGACCTTTTGGTATAAGCTTTGATATAGTCCATGAAAGACGCAGTGGTTGGATTATGGGTCCTTTCCTTTTTATGTCTTAGGGACAGTTCCTGTGCTTTGCTTAGGCCCCAAAGACCCCCCTGGGCTTCCCAGAGATGGAGCAGTGACAATAATCTATGGAGAAAAGAAAGAAAGTGAGAAAACAAAAGGGAAAGAATCAAGAAAGGAAGGAGGACTCGGTCCCTTGTGTTGAAAAGATTCACTTGGCCAGGGAGGCCTTTTTGACTTTGGCTCCTCTGATTTAGTCTTTTCCTCTACATTTTCCTCCTTCAAACCCTTCTAAGTGCCCTGGAGGTGGGGGAAAGAAAGGAGTCTTCTCCCCTCCCTGCACAGAAACCAATTTCTTAGGAAAACACCCCAGGGAGCAAGCAGAGGCCACTGGTTTTTATCTGTGAATCTTACAAGTGTTTTCCCTGTAGGTATCGACAGCCAGTAAAACACATATCACAGAGAGAACCTGCAACAGCCCCGAGTGTCCACCTCCTCCCCACCCAGATGCCACCAGTCCAGAGTGTCAGACGCTCTAATTGGATTATTGCTGTCTCAACGTGGCTCCCAAAGAGCTCCAAAGGCCCAGACAAAGGCCACTGGCAGAAGCCACGTTGCTTCAGGAGGTGCGTGTGGCAGGTAGAGATAGACAACGGTTCCTTTCTTGGCCCTTCTCCAACAGCTGCCCATTGTTCCCAGTCTCAGGCCAAGGAGGCAGGGCAGAAGCAGATCCCCAACAAGAGACCCGGGCTTCCTGCCTGACTGAACCACTGTGAGGCTGAGGAGCCCTACCTGCTAGTTATGGGTGCAGAGATTGGGCTGGGGAGAACCGGAAAGGTCAGGTGTTGAGAAAGATTTGGGAAGTGTCAGGGAAGGGTGGTGGTGGGGTTCCTGATTCTCTGCAGCTGAATCCTATAACTTTAACTCAACCACATGGTGGTCCTGTGACTTCTCCTGAGTGCCCGGTGTTAGGCTGGGTAGAAGCAGGGAAGTAAGGGGACAGTCCTGTTAGCAGGGTTCTGGGGAGTGTGGGCTCCTTCTAGCAATTCTTTCCAGATTCTTGGTGTCCTGAATAAAGAATTGGACAGTACATGAAGTAGTGAGGTTTTATATGTATTGAAGATATTAAAGGTAAGAAAAGAAGGGAGACGTGCTTTGAAAAGAAGTGCTCTGCAGAGTGAGCTCAGCTCAATTAAAATGGGAAAGGAAATATGCTCTGCATGCAGAACAAGCCAATAAGAAGGGAAAAAGGAAGTGGCCAGGAGGCCAGAGTGCCATTTTTTTATACCTCCATTCTGACATGAGACCTAAGCCATGATATCAAAGACCTGCTTGATCTTATGCCAGAAGAACTGAAGGTAGCCTTCTCCGATTGATGTCATGGGCAGGGCGTGGAAGCTGTTTTTAGCTGAGTCTTCATGACTGATGGGTCACGCCCACTTTCCCAGCTGCTTTGCCACACTCTAATCTCCTGCCTCAGTCCCTGTATGCTACAGCTACCCAGCCAGCAGGGAAGTGGCACAGTGTACAAGTTACTCTAGCAGAAGGCTGCTCTGCCCTGTAAATGTAAGAGAAGAACAAACAACACACTCTAGGAGCTTCAGGAAGGCAAACTTGATTCTGACTGAGGGAGATCTGATAAAAGCCACCTGGTTTCAGCTGCCTGGGCTACATGCGGACAGGTAGAAGATGGCAAAAAAAGAGTG
Organism: Dinomys branickii; assembly: GCA_004027595.1. Classification (NCBI taxonomy): domain Eukaryota; kingdom Metazoa; phylum Chordata; class Mammalia; order Rodentia; family Dinomyidae; genus Dinomys; species Dinomys branickii. The sequence continues at coordinate 485 of PVLD010014822.1, read as the reverse complement.
TTGCAGAGTTCTGGGGAAGATGGCGACCAGGTGAGCAGCAAGGGAGTGAACCTCCTTAATAAACACCACCAGCTCGAGACAGACTTGGCGAGCGTGAATGCTGGGACCTCGGCTGGGAAGTTTAAACTGGACGTATTTCTCTGAGATGCCGGGGGAGATGTGGTAGGGCGGACCAGGCTGCCGGGGCGAGACGTGGGAAAGCCCCAGACGCTGGGAGCCAGGGACGATCCGCGCGGGGAAGAAGCTTGGCTCGGTCCAAGCGCAGTGAGAGCGCGGCCGCCTCGGGCCCTCCCGCCTCCCGAGCCGGTGCAGCCCCCCGGCGACTCCCGACAGAGATTGGCTTGCTAGCGGCGGAGACGCCCGGCAATCCCACGTTTCGCGCGTGTCAGGCGGGCCGCGCGGAAAGCCCCAAGCGCCGGGAGCGGAGAGAAAGATTTACTGGGTCCTAGCGCCCTGAGAGCACGGACGGCTCGATCCCTCCCGCC
>PVLD010014821.1:0-50923 GCA_004027595.1 Dinomys branickii | reverse complement strand
TAAAAAAAAAAAAAAAAAAAGATATAGGCAGGTATCTCGTCCAAACATTAGCACAAACCTTTCTCAAAGACCTAAGAGAAATTAGCTGTATAACTAGTTTTCCTTGCACCACTTACTGAATTTGGTATCTTTCCTTCACGGTATGCTTTTGGTCCTTTTCCCCATTTAGTATGATACTGGTGATTGTTTTGTGATATATAACTTTTGTCATATTCAGGTACGGTTCTTCTTCAAAGTTTTTGCCATGAAGGGATGTTGGATTTTGTTGAAAGTCTTTTCTGCATCTACTTGTAGGATCATATGGGTTTTTTTCTTGTTTCTGCTTATGTGATGTATTATACTTACTGACTTATGTATGTTGAAACTCCCAAAGCAGTCTTGCAACTCTGATGAAATATAATTGATCATGATGTATAATCTTTTTTGATAATGTGCTGCATTCCTTTTGCTAATATCTTGTTGAGGATTTTTGCATCTGTGTTCATTAAGGAGATTAGCATATAATTTTCTTTTTTGCTTGGGTCTTTATTTGGTTTTGCATCCAGGGAGATACTACCTTCCATATATGAGTTTGGGAGCACTCTATCCCTTTAAATTTCACTAAAGAGCATCTCTGGTGATTGATCATCTTTAAAGGTTTTATGGAAGTTAGCGGGGATCCAGCAGGTCCTGGGCTTTTTATAAAGTTGGTAGATTCTTCATTACTGTGGCAATCAGTAGCCTATCCCCATAAATACGTTATTAAACATATTTTTAGAAAACAAGATACTCTTCATGATAAAACCAAAAGTTAACAGTTAATGAGTAGCTGTTTGATCAATCTTGTATGTCTACATGTGTTTTCCTGAGCATACACTTTGAAGTTATCAATACATAATACAACAACCATTGTTAATTCCCTGTCACCCTGTCTGTAATTCAGTTTTGATTATACTGTTCTTATGCTACTTTGTGTCTGTTTGTTAATGTTTTTGTTCTTTTACTTTTAAAATAAAAAAACAAAAGTTATAAAGTATTTCAGACTAACTTATGAAAGGACATTTATAACATCATCTCTGGTGTAATGAATTTGTTTACTGTATGAATATTTATTGATCTGTAAAAGTACTTAGTGTATTCTTTTGTATGGAGGTTATGTGGATAAGCTTATGTAAATGAGATTTCTTTAAAAGTAGGAAAATTTTGAAGATAAAGAGTAATGAGGCAACAAGAAGAACTAGAGGTCAAAAGTTTCAAAGTAATCAAAATAATTTGATTAAGAAATGATTCCTCAAGATCTTGGTGAAGAGAATATGAATTTATTAGGCAATCAATAGGACCTGAATAAATGAGAAGTTGTTCTGAGTTTTTGATGGAATGACTTAATATAATTGCAATGTCAGTGCTTTGTGAAAGAATCTATAAATTCAGTGAAATATCAGTTGAAAGTCCAGCCACATTTTAGAAGGAAACTCAGTTTTATCTAGATTTGGAAGTGTAAAGACTGTGATAAAGTCAAACTTGAAAAAGAAGAGGAAAGGGTGGGGGCAGCTGGGTGGGCACTGACTTTACCGCAGGGTCACAGTAATAAAACCAGTGCATTTCTCACGGAAGAAAACTGGAAAAATGCAAGTGGGGGCTGGGAGGGAAGCTGTTCCAACACCACGTACATGCAGGGACTGCTGCAGGCCTATAACCTAAAAATATGAATGGTAAATCACCAAGTTAATAAAAAGATATGCAGAATATTTTGGGGACTCACATATGAGGTTGAACTTTTCAAACAAAACTCCTAAGGCAGAAACCATGAGGCTAAAACTGATTGATTTCATTACATGAAAATAAGCTTTGTGTTTAATGAAGATAATCATGAGTGCAGGTGACAGAGGGCCAGTGAGTTTGTGGTTGTCATAGTCGCTTTCTTGTCATGGAGGCGCATTACCTGACACCCACAGTTTTAAGGAGGAGAGGCTTAAGTTCAGGGTTGTAGTCAGCAGGCTCCAGGGAAGAACTGTGTGGCCGAGGGGGAGAGCGAGGGAAAGCTGCTCACACTATAGCGATGGGAAGCAGGGAAGGAAGGAGGAGCAGGGAGGTAGAAACACCCTTCCAGGCCATGCACCAGTGATGCCTCCTCACAGCAAGTCAGCTGTAGCATCCCATCACTCAGACACCTTCCAAAATCCCTTCCTCCTGGCACATGAAGCTCTTGGGGGACAGCTAGCCATAAGCAGGAATCCTATGCAAATATAGTCAAAGAAAGAAAACGTGATGTACAAGAAGAGGAAACTTAAAACGACGTCTAGCTTATGATGAGATGCTCAGACTCACTGGGGTTTGAGGAATATGAATTAAAACAAAAAATTATAGCTTCCCCCTATGAGATTAGCACATGAGTCCATGTGACAGAGCTGAATACATATGGCAGAGACATCAGGACGCCAGGGCTTGGCTGCGGGAGTGTGAGCTGGTATAGCTGAGCTGGAGAGCCACTGGCCCTATTCGGTCTCATTGACAATATGATTTTCCTAGAACCCAGCAGTCCTTCCAGGGAGGGCAGAGGTCTGTCTGGCTTCCCAGCCCAGAGAAATTCCTACATAGTTGTGTAAGGGGACATGCTGTGAAGGTGTTCATTCCTTGCAGGGGGCAAGATAATTCAGGCTTCCTCACTGAAGAAATGGAGATGTATTAGCAATCACACATACTGGGGAATATTCGAAAGCAGTTAAACAGTAGGTTTGCTTTCTGTGGAAAAACATGAAGAGATGCTGAAACTAGAATGCTGAGCAAAAGGGTGGAAAGCAGAATGATGCACATAGTACAGTATGCGTTGTGCACATTGAAAAGTTTGCATACAAGACACCAGCACTACTTTTACAAGATGAGATAAGTACACACGTGTACTGGAAGGGAGCCTTGCGTGGGTTAATGAAGAGGGTGCACCACGAACTGAGGACTTTGATTTGATATCTAACGTGGCAAGTGTGAAGGAAGAGAGGAGGAAGACAGGAAGGAGTCAGGTTGGAGGTTTACTCTCACCCAGACCCTCTTGCAGGGCCAGTCAGGGTCTGATGAGGCTGTCTTAGGAGTCTTGCCCCGCAAAATGGCCTTGGGGAAGTTGCTCACTGAAAAAATAATTCCAGGCAGGGCACTGGGGTGGACCCATCCCTGGGCAAATCCAGCCAGCAGGAAAATGTGGAAACCTAGCAGCCCAAGGCAATCCAGGAATCTCTTTAACTAGTGTGGTGTTAGAAACAGAGTGACTGTAGCACAGTGAGGAAGCTGACCCGTGGGAATTCAGCAGAGGGGAGGGACAGAGATCCCTGTATCCCAGATCTGTGCAGCTCTGTGCATATCAGAGGGCCACTCCTTATTCACTGCCACCGGCAGCTCGCACTGGTTCACAACGAGTTTATTGTATAGACAATAATTTAAGGTGAATTTATAATGTAAAGCACAAGAGTATTGTACATAGTTATGAGTGCTCAAATCCCACTGAAAGAATTGATAAGGGTGCACATGTTCTGAAACATTTCCTATAGAGCCTGAAAATCTCGTAAAGGAAGGCTCCAGGTAATGCATTGAGATCCTTTTCTGATACACACTTATAACCAAACTCTGTATGTTTTTATTTTTCAATGAACAAAGCCAGGCTTGGAAATTACTTTCTAGTCTCTTTTCCCTATGTGGAGCTGTCCATTAATTTTGTTCCAGAAGCAGAGGCTTCTAAAATTTTTCTTATCTCGAATCTGTATATTCCAAGTGAGGCAGCCCTGTAATAATTTATTTTAATTATTCATATCGCTGGTCTTAAAGGACCAGTAAGTACTCAGCATGTCACCATGGAAACCAGTGCAAGCTGCTGGCAGGTTTTATCAGTCTGCTGTATCTACAATGCTCCTGCTGATCTGACTGCTAAAATGAGAGACCAGAGGGAGCTGGCATGAGCTCCAGGTTCAGCAAAACAGTCTCAGAAGTGGAGGAATGTCTCACTGGAAGGCCGTGTAGCCAGCTGACCATCAGGGATGCGCACACACTTTGAAGAGGGAGCTTCTGTGGCTCCCTTCAAAAGATGTTTCCTCCCTCCTTGTTGGCCTAAGAAATAACTCACCTTGTCTACGTCTACACAGTTCTGGTCTGCTTCTTCAGGCTAGGTGTGGGATGTTCGTTGTGTTAACCTTTGAGGTTGCACTCTCAGAGAGATGCCTTTATGATATACCCTATATAAAGAGCTGGCCCGGTGCCTTGGACAGAAAACCCAGCAAGTATCGTGGTAAGGGATGTTTTAAAATTAACTCAACAGCAACAGACATTCACTTACTTGACTTTGGAAAGGAACATTGTTCATTCAAGCTGGATTTTAAGAAAATAACCTTACAGTGCTAAATTTTACATAGAATGTTAAAAATTATAACCACGCACAACTCCAAGCCTAGTACACCATCATCTTTAGCATTGTGGAAAACATTTTGCAATGTTCTCATTTTTTCTTTTTCTTTACAGGCTGGTGAAAACTTGGTCAGGTCTGCTTCTCTGACCAGTGCTTGGAAACCAGATATTATTGAACTGTTTGTCTAAAATATTTTCAGAGTTAAATCATTTTCTACTGTTTTCTATTTCCTGGCTTGTTTGCTTTGGTTTCTTATTGCAACATTTAGAAAGTTTCCATGCCTTTTAAATGTAGTAAATGTGATCTATAGTTATTTATTTATTTTTGCCTAAAATACTTTCAATTGTACTGATTTCCTGGTTCCTTTCTTCTCTGCCTTGTGCTGTCTATGAGAATAGCTTTGGGACGTTAGTTCTCCCCTTACCTGTGTTGACTTTGAAACTTGCTAGCACATAATATTCTCACAATTCTTTTTATTTAAGGAGCTTAACATGCTTTCATATTATGCCCCAATCCTCTCGGCTGGCATCTGCTGCTTCCCAGAGGGGAGGCAGCATTCATATCACGGCCAGGCCTCAGTGGGTGCTGTGGGTGTTTAAGGGTTCCCCTCAACACCCCCTAAGGGCGCACTTCTGCTCTGAGACCAAGGAGGAGGATGGTGGTCAAGGTTGCTCGGAGGACAATGGAAAACAGAACTCTCAGCTTCAGGGTCCTGCGCCTGCTGCTCCCCCTGGGAACGGCTTGGCTGCAGCGGCCTAAGAAGTCTGTCCCTCGGGTGATTCGACTTCACTTTTGCAGGGAGAGGCAACTATATGGAAGGAAACATTTACTGTTATCCAAAGATGAAGGTACTGTTCGTTGTAGGAAAAGGGTCTTGTTACAAAGTATTATTCGTTCCTATAAAATTAAATTCATGTTCAAGACTTTGCTTCGCTTTTCCTAGAAAACCCCGAACTTTCACAGGGCTGCTCCCCATGTCAGACCGCAAACTGTGCTAAGCTTGCCACCTAGCGGTCGGCCTTGACATTACTCTTCCACTAGAGGAGGCCACCGATGTTTTTCTTCATCTGCTGAGAACCAGCTAATTGGATCTTATTTTGTTGTGTGTTACGCCGTGCCGATTGTTCTTTTGATCTTTGGTTCTTAAATCCCGTTTACCTAGATTTTGATTACTCATACTGTGCCCTTCTGAGGAGCACTGATGATCTTAGTAGACTGTAGTCTCATCTTCTGCTGTGCCGTGGCGGCCCTGTCTTAAAGCCCCTTTAAGATTATGGATGCCCATCCCCGTCACTCCTTCTGGGCTACTCACTTGTTTCTCACCAGCAGGGTGCACGCTTGGTGCTTCAGGGACGTGATCGGATCGCATGTCTCTAGCATACCCTGCACCTGGCACGGAGCTGTGCTGGGCCGATAATATTGAATGCATGCATGCATGAGAGAATGAGTGAAAAAGGTGTCCGATGGAAGATTAAAAGGCAAGGCTAGTCTTTCTTTGTAACTGCTGCTTTCTTCTATGCTCAGTCGAGTATTTCATCATGAAAAGCTGAATTTAACAAACAATTCTAAGACAGATTGTAGCAGGCTAATCACAACCATTGTTTGAGGGCAATACCTTGAATTCAGAGGGCTGGGGATATAGCTCAGTGGAATAAGCGCTTGCCTAGCAAGCTCAGGGTCCTGAGTTCGATCCCCAGTACCGCAAAAAAAAAAAAAAAACCCTTGAATTCAAAGGTGAATGAGCTTTGATGATGGTGAGGATGGATCTGCCCTTTACAGCCAGATTCCCTCCCCTGTCTCGTGACACTGCAAGGCAGAGCATCACCGTCTTTCTCTTATACCAAGCTCTGCCTGTAAACTGACATGTTAATAAAATGAGTGTCCACGTACAGCAGAGACCAGCACAGAACTAGAATTCATATGCAAGCTGAAAAAGTCATAAAGCAAACCAGCACACAAAACCTCTGACACAGTCTCCTTGCAAACAGGAGCAGGTGATTTTGGCTGGTGGGCTTGGTGTACATCACAGTGTAGCACTTCCTAGGAAAGCTCCTCAGAGCAAGATTGCTTTCTCCCTCGCTTTTCTCTTTCTTCGTGTCCAAAACTTAGGGTGCCTGGAACTCTAGTGGCCCTGCTGAGGCTATAAGACCTTTATGGGAGATGCTTCAATCTCTGATCCACTGGGGGCCACTGTCCCCACCTGGTTCTCCCACTTCCGGATTCTTCTTTGCCTGAGAATAAAAGTTCCATAATCTGTTTAAACCTCTTTTGGGGGAGCTTCTATCACTTGGAGTTTGTGTTAATTAACTTTGTACTACTGTAAAAACTATCTGATGAGACAAATCAACTTGTAAAGACAAAGGATTCATTTGAGCTCGAAGTTTTGATGGTCCCAATCCACAGCTTGTCGGCTCTGTTGCCTTTAGGCCTGTGCCAGAGCAGCATGTCATGGTAGGGAGACATGGTAGAACATTACTGCTCACCCTTGCCAGGAAGGGAGGAAGAGACCAGGGACCCACCGCCTTCTTTCAGGGCACATCCTCATGATGCTGAGACCTCCCTCGAGGGGAAGATCTCATCCCTCTTGAAGACTCCATCATCTCCCAAGAGCCCCGAGCTTGAGACCAAGCCACACACGGGCCTTTGGGCCACACTTAAGGCCCAACCATTACACAGCAGAGCTCAATCCTAACAGGAAAAAGCCCTTAGGAAATGCTGGCCTATGTTTAAAGCTTGCTCACAGCTCATGTTCAATGAAAGGTCGATTCCTAAAGTTCAAAAAAAGCATTGTGGAGTTTGGAATAATTTTTCCAGAAAAATTGTGGGTCTATGATTTGAGGGACACAGAGGGCTGATCTTTTTGAAAAAGCATTCTGCATGTTCCAGCCACGCAGGGACAATAAAGCTTAAAGGGATTAATAGGTATTTGTTTAGGGAAAGTTGAGGTTTACTATTTGGAAAATGATACAATCAGTTATAGAGGTTAAAATTTCTTTTCAGTTAATATAATTAATCTTGTTTATAATGCTGGAAAAAATTACCCAAGAGTTCTGCAGTCTCCAACACATGACTTAGAAAATCATACAGTCACCTATGGAAGACTTTGTCAGCTCCTCTTACCAGAGAAAGGTAATTAAGAATATGGGATTTGCAGTCAACTATCTGAGCTTGAGCCTGGTTCTGTCACTTTTTTGCTATTTGATGATTACTAGCGAATGTCAGTTATATACCATACTGGCATTTATTTGGCACATTTGTATGTGCTGTAGTACATGTTGGTAGTTTCCACTGATTTTGATAAAAGTATTTAAATTGCTAAGCCTATTTCCCCATCTGTAATATGCAGCGTACACATGTAGTCAGGGCTGATAGATAATTGTAAGGATTAAGTGAGGTTCATCCATGCTCAGCCAACAGCCTGGCATGTGCATGAAGTATTTAACAGAATAGGACCAGCAGTGAGGACCCAGGGCAGGCAGCCCTGTTCGCAGGCCCTGGAGCACTTTAGCCAATTGTCCTCGGGCCTGGACCCAGGTGGTCAGCTTATCCTTCAGGACCCACTGACCTGGATACCAGGGAAGTCGCTCCCAAAGGGCTGCAGCCCCAGCTGGAGCTGAGAATGCCAAAGCCTTTGTCTTGCTGCTCTAGTTGCCTGGACCAAAGCTTCTCTTTACCTCTGCCCTTCAGCCTTCCACCCCTCTAGACCCTGGCTCACACATGCCTTCCTTTCTGCAGCCTGCCCTGGGTGCCAAGGATAGCACGTGAGTCCCTCCTGGAACACTGCAGGCACACTGCACCCAAGCATTCAGTCATTTGTCTCCACAGCCAGACCATGAAATTCTGCCGTTCGGGGGCTATGTGTTATCTTCTTTATCTCCCAGTACTTCATGCTCAACTTTAATAGGCCATTAGCAAATGCTTGTAAGGGCAGAATGATGAGTTTTGAGAATGCTTAGTGTCCTTTGATGGAATTTGCAAGCTTCTTTCCTCTCAGTGTTCATTGCTCCATCTGGTTAAATCCCCAGGACCAGTAATGCAGAGGGAAAGGGGTAGAGTAGGGCAATGACCTGTCAGCGCCATCTGAGCACATAAGAGACAAGCAGCGAGATGTGGCTTGTTAAGTAATCGATACAAGGGGCTGTTGAATTAAGCATAAAGGAAGTTCTCTGGGGATGCTCCAGATGGCCATTATGAAGCTGTGGTTTTGGGTCAGTTTGGTCAAATGCCTTATCCTTTGATAGACACAGGTCTCCCTGGAAGAGCAGCCCGTGGGGACACAACTTCTCCATTCTTGGGGTTTAATGTGGATGAGACTTTGGAGAAGCCACTGCTCATTCTGCCTTCCAAATCCCTTGCCACTATGGTTTTAAAAGAATAAATAAGAATGCACTAAACTCAGTGGGGCTCGAGGTGGGACAGATCTATGGCATCTGCACTACATCTCAAATAATACATCCTCAGAGACATAGAGTTGGTCAGTCGTATTGAGGGGAGCGCTGTCTGATTCCAGAATGCATCTATGCATGTGTGTGTAGCAGTCTTGCGGGAGGTCTTAGCTGAGATCTTTTTTAACATTGGTGGTTACAGGCAGCAGAGATGGTGTCCTGGTTGGAGAAGTCCCTGCATTTTCTAGAACCAACTTCAAAGGACAGGCATTTCTCTTTGTTAGACTTTCTGGTTCTGCAGGGGAGATATACTGAGGTTAGGTTCGTCCATCAAGAGCTATAAGATAGAGGTCAAAGTCAAAGTTCTTTAGGGCAATGCAATAAAGCCAGCCTATTCCTTCACCTCAGCCTCTGTATGGGGGATAAAGGGGTGGGCATAGGTGGCTCCAGTTCTCAAAATCTGGAAAAGCTAATCCTCAAACTATTTACAGAGTTGTGGGCTCAGGGTGAAGGGACAAACCTTTCTTCCCTTGCTGGCCAGCACCAAGCTTCCTGATCTACCCTGTAGTCTGAGCAGAGCACAGCCAGGGAGCAAAGAGGGGCAAAGAATACTCTCTCAGCCTGCTGGTTTCTGAGAGGCTCCAAGATATGTCAAGCCTGTGCCTGGGAGCAGGGTTGCTGAGGGCATGTGACTTTGGGGGTCCCAAGATGCCAGACACTGTTGGAGTGACAGTCAGTGTTGTGGTTTTGGGGTTATTGCAGGGGGAACAGTATAGTACAGGACATATATTATATAAGACTATTTATAATAGTCACCCAAAGAATCATATACAGGAGAGTGCAAGAAATCTGTCCACATGCTAAAGACCAAAGAATCCACCTGAGGGCATGGATACCATGGCAATGTCCTGCATGACTATAGCTGAAGACCTATGGCCCATAACAATGCCTCCCATGAATCCCACTGGAGGCCCAGAGCCCACAATATGTCTCATGAGGGCCTGTTTCACAGATCTGCACTGGGAAGGCTTAAAGGTCAGTGATGGAAACTAGAAAGTCTGTGCCAGAGGGATGAAGGATCTGCTAACAGGCCGAGAGATATTCACTGGAGCCAGGAAGCAAGGCTCAAAGTAAGAACCAGAGCTTCCCCAAAAGTACCACAGCCATCCTCAGCAACAGTGAGGTCCTGAGCTTCTCTGATGATCAGGATGGCCAAATTCCCATCCTGGAAAGCCAACGTGACATGCTTCTCCAGGACACTGAGCAGTGGACCATCTTCCCCTCTGGAGCCAGGAAGCAATGCTCAAAGTGAGGACCAGAGCTCCTGCAAAGTGAACCAAAGCCATTCTCAGCAACACAAGGTCCCGAGCTCCTTGGAGGATGAAAAAAGCCAAGTTCCCCAGGAAAGCTGGCATAACCTGCTCCTCCAAAAGAGCCTACAGCTCTGTACAGCTTCTCTTAACTTTCAACAGATTCCCAACCGCTTCTACCAGCTCCCAACAGCCTTTCTCAGCTCCCAACAGCCTCACTTCTTCTCCGGTTCTGCCTCGTATGCTACTGGTAACAGTCCTCAGGTGGGCCTCCCACACCCAGCGTCACACTGGTTCAGCTGAGCTTGGGGTTATAAGTTGACCACCAGTTGTCAATCCACCACAGCCAAAGAGGGATGTTGTGCAGGGAAATATGGCCATGCACTGGCATTTGTGTGCTGGACGTCTGTGGTGTCGAATAAATGGTTCCTTATTAGGTGTCCATCGGTAACCACAGAAGAACCCAGAGTTCAGGAGCTGAGTTAGTGGCCACAAGTTTACAGGATGAGCTGTTGTGATAAATTATTATAAGCCAGGTGGCATCCATTTGGCCTGGGTCCTGAGGGCCCTGTTCCCAGCTGCAGACGGTGTGCTTGTTGGGTCCTCCCTGGAAGACAGAAAACACAAGCACTCTCTGGGGTCACTTTTATTTCATTTTAATAATCACCTTCATGAGGACTGACTTACCTCTCAAAGGCCCTGCCCTTTAATAATACCACAATAGAAGTTAGAATTTCAACGTAGGACCTGGGAGAGCACAAACATTCAGTCCATTATTGATTGGGGCACAGAGCCTTGTCATAACTAGCCTCAAAGGGAAAACTCACTCCTTTCCCTCCTCCTGGCCCAATACTGTGTAGTAATTATTGGAAAGAGCTCAGAAGAAGAAACATCAGCCACAGCAGCCTAGGCTGGGATGGGAGATGGTTTGCAGTGAAATGCAATAATGAAAATTTAAAATGTATAAGACTAAGTCTTAATAAGCAGAAAGTATTGCTTATTCTTTTCACCAAAAATGAATATAAGCTTATGGAATTGAATCAAAATGCTTTAAGGAGACCACCACCAGTGGGAGAAAACTTTGGTTGAGGCCATGAGCATAGTTAGTTAGAAAATGAAATAAAATCATTTGTGATCCTTCTTGAACTGGTTATATATGTCTGTCTGCAAGTCACAGTATAATAACTATTGTTAGTCTCATGATTTGGCTATGAAACTTTGTATTTTTTTCATAAAATGAAAACAAGTTACTTAAGACAATGTTTACAAGTAAGTGTCTATGTAAGGTCATTTCATTTATAGGTAAGTCCTGGATATCTGTGCCCAGTGTTTGTTACTGGTCTCGAAGTAGGAACTTCTAGAGAGTGTGACCTTTGTCCATGAGGGGGCCGTGACAGTGACAGATGACAGTGACAGAGTGGCTATGCTACGAACAGAAGAGTCGCTCGTTTTCTTTGTAAGCAATGAAATGACTGCAGACGCCTTTCCTCTGCTCTTTCTGATATTCTTGAATGTGTCCTCTGACTGTTGTGGGGTTTGTGTCAGGGAGTGTTGAATTCTAGGTGTGCCTCAATAACATGGCATTTACATAGTGCACCCCGGGAGATACCTACTGAGCCAATGGGAGAAACCATTCTAGAAAAGGTAATTAAATGCTTTTTGCAATGTTGAAATAAATTTAGATTTACAAAAGAGACTAGTACAGAAAGCTCTTACGCACTTTTAATCCAGGGTTAGCATCTCATGTTAACATCTTGCATGTTCATAATGTATTGTCAGAATTATGTTAACTTGGTACAGTGCTGTATGCTAGATGAAGGCTTTACCCAGTCTTCCTGATCCCCTGCTCTGTCCCAGGACTCAACCCAGTGCATGTTGCACTTACTTTGCTTGTCTGGTCATGGCCAAGACAACGTATACTGGAGACTCCTCCTGAGATCTTGATGCTTTTCTGCTGCTCTGGGCACCAAAGAGGACTAGCAGAAGCCTTCAGTGTGGGGTGCAGGCCCTTTGACTCCATGCCAGAATGCTCTTAAGCGCCTGAAAATTCCTAGAAAATCCCCACCTATTGGAGTGTGGTGAATTGACAACTGACGGTCAACTCGTAACCCCCAGCTGCACTGAACCAGTGTGCTGCTGGGTGTGGGAGGCCCACCTGAGGATCGTCACTGGGATCATAAAAGGCAGAACCGGAGAATAAGAGAAGCTGTTGGGAAGCTGCTAGCGAGCTGCCGGTTCTCTTGGGCTATTCTCCTGGAAGACTTGTCACGCTGGCTTTCCTGATGAACTTGGCTGTTCTTGGAGGAGGAGGAGCTTGGAGCCTCGTCACTGAGAATGGCTATGGTTCCCTTTATGGGAGCTCTGGTCCTTCACTTTGAGCATCACTTTCTGGCTCTGGAGGGGAAGATGGTGCACTGCTCGGTCTCCTGGAGAAGCTTGTCACATTGGCTTTCCTGATGGGAACTTGGCTTTCCTCATCATCAGCAGAGCTTGGGATCTCACTGTGGCTGGGGATGGCTGTGGTACTTGTCAGGGGAGCTCTGGTTCCTACTTTGAGTGTTGCTTCCTGTCTCCAGTGTAGATCCCTCAGCCTGCTGGCACAGATCCTTCATCTCACTGGCACAGACTTTCTAGTTTCCACCACTGACCTGTGAGCCTTCCCACTGCAGATCCATGAAACAGGCCCACATGAGACATTGCTGTGGGCTCTAGGCCTCCAGCTGGACTCATGCAGGACATTGCCATGGGATCCAGGCCCTCAGCTGGATTCTTTGGTCTTTAGCGTGTGGACAGATTTCCTGCACTCTTTTTGTATATGACTCTTCGGGTGACTACTATAAAATAATTCTATAAACTATGTGTCCTGCATTAAATTGTTCCCCTTGCAAAACCCCAAACTACAACATGGTGTTACTAGTGCCCTTCCCCCAAAGAGAGCCCTGCGGTTCCTGCAGTTTTCACGTGGCCGAGTAGGAGAACACCTGGATTCTACTTCCTTGGTTTTTAATACCAAAGAGTCAGGGACAAAATGGCGGCCACGGGTTTAGCGCGCCGGCCTGCGGAGGACTGCTCTTCTGGTCTCCTCCCAGCCTCGCTGCTCCTAGCCGTGCAGCATCTGCCCCCTTGCTCTCGTGTCTCATCCCCTCTTTCTTCCTGCCCTGTTCTGCTCTGGATCCAAGGCCCAGTCCTCTCCAGAGACACACCGCCGGGCCCATTTCTTCCGTCTCCACGCTGGGAGGCGTGGCTGGGTGAGAGGAGCGGCCCCGCGCGAGCCTCACTCCCCCGCCTGCCCCGAGTGGGGTCCTCTCTGGGTAGTTCAGGTGCTGCACGGCCCCTCCTCCTGCAGTGACGCTAGCTCTGGGCTCTGGCAAGGCCTTTTCTGCCAGCTCAGTGGCGGCCCCTCCCTAGATTACTCATCTGCCCAGGATTACTAATCTCTGGGGCTATAGTGTCCCCTAAGGCTTTGCATCCTTTCCAACACCCGTCCTCTCCAGGGAACTATCTGGAACGGTTCCGATTCCTTGCCCAGGGCCTAGTTGGTACCTTACCCCAATCGCCCCCTCCTCCTCCTTCCTCCCCAAAGCTATCTGGGCCCTGAGGGACTAAGTCTCACTAAAGCTGCTCACAGCATGTGTCATCACATCGTGGGAGGGGACCCACTCCATCAGAGGTGGCTCCTGAGCTTTGTGGCGTGAATACAGCAGAAAACACCCCACTCCTTCTCAGTCTTAGGCCGTGATGTGATCCAGTGACATGCACTGGTCCGTACTAGACTTAGAAAGCAATTGCTACATTCAAGCATATTTGACCTATAAAAATGGCAATTTTGTGTGGGCAGACCTAAAGAAAAAGAAGCAGGTAGGAAAAACCAACAAGCAAATTGCCCTTGAAGATGTATGGACGACAGTAAAGCTAACACTTACTGCGTACTCGCCATGTGCACGGCGTCGCAGGGCGCTTCAAACAGTAGTGATACAGGCGAACTCCCTCGTGACGTCCGATCTCAATGTTTGTACCGAACTGCTTAATCTTCATAACAAGCCTGCAGGGTCAGTGCTGTTTTACCCCCATTTTATGGACAAGGCTCAGAGGCAGAGAACTCACCTCAGGCCGCACCCCAAGTTGCAGGAGCGGGACCTGAAGCCAGGCAGCTTTCCTCTGAAGCTCGTGTCTTAACTGCTACACTCTGTGTGGCCCTGAAATGGACAGTGTTGTTTCCATCTTAGAGATGAAGTAAGAAACAGAGAGATTAAATAACTTCACTTAAGTTACACGAGCTAGCAATGAGCTAAGAGAGCACTGGATCCCAGTACCACTGGGCCCCCAAGCTCAAGCACGGGGTCCCCCTGCCGTCCCTTGCTGCCACCTGAGCCAGGTCTCCAACCCTCTGCTTCCCTAGCTTTTCTTCTCTGTTCACAGAGGATAATCCTGTGCACGCCTAGCGCATCCCCCCAGAGTGTCAGTTTTTTGTGGAATGTATTGTATTTCTTTCACCGTGCTATCTTGGGGCCTCGCCTGTGTGTGGGGCCGATGTGGAAGGAAATTCCTGCGGCTCGCAGGTAGATTTGCCAGGTGAAGTCAGTGAAGGCACTCCTTAGCTGAGATGCTACACGCTCAGATTCGCTCAGCTTCTTCCATGTACAACCGGCGTTTAATGAGGACTTTGCTCACACAGTTTGTGTGTGTGTCTGCCCAGGGCCAGTCAGCATGGGTTACTCCATGTCTCTGCTCAGCCGGGTCTCAGGGCAGAGCGTTCTAAGATCCGGGGTTGTGGGACGTTCCCAAGATCCGTGTGGAATGGCAAGGGTGCTGTAGCTCTGACATCTGCCACAAGAGGGCCCCATTTCTTCTCCTCAAATGTCTAGCGATACTAGCTTTTGGGGCCACAGATGTGAAATGCTATTCTGGACACAGCAATTAAACCACATTTAGTGCAATTTACCAAAAATAAGTGAAATGGCTTGGTAGAATAATAAATTCTATAATTTCTTTAACCTCCAGATACAAAGAGGGAAACCTTTTAATAAAATGAATTTGTTTTCCAGCACGCTTCCATAAGAAATTTCCCCTATCCCAACTTGGATGGTAGCATTGGAAAAAACAGAAATTCCATATTACGTTTTCTCAAGGAATCCATCATTTTTTCTGCAACTGAGCATCCTGATGAATACCTCTGAGAAAGTGACAGCAACTGGAGATGTGAAAGGATCTTAGTTTCCTTTCTGTGTCAGTCAGTGTCCAGTCAGGAAGATAAAATCCATGTTTGATAGTTCAATATAGGGAATTTAATCTGGAGACTTAGACTCACAGGTATGGGAGGGGGTGAAGGGACAAAAGTAACCAGAATCGTAACTGCTGGGAGGAGTCATTGCCCTTAAGGCTCAGGAAACAAAGGGAAGCGGGAGGAGATGATCAAAGCTGAATGCTCAGGGGAAGGGCTCTGCCTGGCCTTGTGGACATCTCTCAGAGTGCATGACGAGGCTGGCCTGTTGATGCTGAAGTAGGTGGGCAGAGTTAATGCCAAAGTGAAGGGCTGCTTCCACCTGGCCCTTCTGATACCCTTCAAGTGTCTCCTCTCGGTAAAACATAATAGGGCACCAACTGTTGAAATAGAGTTCTGTGGCCCCAGTATCACTGAGCAAAATACAGACAGCTTTGCAACTAAGAGGTAATGGCTTAATAACTCACTGTTGATCCCTTCGGCTACTTAGCAACTATACAGCACACACTTTCTGACTGTGTTTGAAGCTCCACACAAAAATAATAACTTCTTGCTTTGGCTATAGATGCTATCATTTTCCATTACCTTTTACTATTGGACATGGATGTACTAAAAATACTTCAAAGAATCCCTTGGGTTCCAGACATAGTTCTTGTGAAATAGAAATCTGATTTCTCTTAGTAATTAGGATCAACCAATACAATAATTCCGTTCTGTGTCTGCGTGCTCAGGGGGATCAGGAAACCCAAGTGGCTGGCTGTCAGCCTCAGCTCTCCCGGTGTGGACCAGTGTTTGGGTCACCTGGTGGAAGTATGTCTCTGTTAGGAAAATAACCCTCCAAGCCAGAAAAGTCAAAATGTCCAGGACAGGAGACAAACACTGAGTGGACACGGGGTGTCACCGTGAGAACAGACATGGGGTGTCACAGTGGTTTCTGTGCCTATATGTTGTGGGAGAAGCAGGACTGCATATGGATCACTGATTCAGTGCAGGTGACATCTACAGACTCGCCCTGTGCTTGAGGGCTCCTAAGGCTCTTCCTCTATCTTTAGGACCGGCTGCCCCCAAGTGATAGTGTATGTGGTGGAACCAGTTAATTCCACGGGCATGGGTATCATAGACAGCTCTGTGTGTGTGTGTGCGTGTGTGTGTGTGTGCGTGTGTGTGTGTGTGTGTGCATGTGTGTATGAATTCTTAGGTCGGAAACAACACTTTGTAGAATTCTATGTTTGAAACTAAAGCATTTTGCAAATTTAAGGGTGAGAAGCTGTCTTAGACCATTTTCTGTGGCTGTAGCAAAATATCTGAGACCAGGTAATTTATAAGAAAAGAATATGTTTTACTAATCATTCTGGAGCCAGGGAAATCGAAGAGGATGGTGCCAGTGTCTGTGTGGCATCTGGGAAAGACCTTGCTGTGCATAGCCTGGTGGAGGGCATCATGTGGTGAAGCAGAGCAAGCAGCTGGTTCCGGTCTCTTCTCTTTGTAAAGCCACTAATGCCATGGCAGGGAGCCCATCCCATGACCTCGTTTGACCCTAATTACCTCCAAGCAGAATTAATATAAGACTTTGGGCACAAAGCTTCCAACATACAATTGAGCACAGGAGACCGCAATAGCCAACATACATGTTGACCAGGAATAGTGCAGTGAGTGGCAATGTCTCAGAAAACGAAGGCACATCCGCTTCCATCCTGCCTCCCTTTCTCAGAGTTCATTGTTTCAAGGTCAAGCTTCTATTTATTTGAGGACAGGTATTTGTGGGCCAAGGGCCTTTCTAAAGGCTTTCTCCATGTCCATATTTCAGCGTGTGTCTGTCAGGAAAGAGAGGCAGGGATGAGGGTATGTATGTGTATTTTTTGAGACAAACACTGTTTAGAAGTCAGCTTGCCTTCAACCTTTTCCTGAGCATTGCGATTTCATGAAAAATGCTTCTCCCACACCCACCTTCACTCTATTATAATATATAATGTATGGCTACCCCAAGGGAGAAGTATGTACATGTATTACTTTCATTCAAAAGAACTAACAGCTGAAGCAATTTCCTTCTATTTGTTCAACATTGTTATGGCAGCAGTGGTTAAGTTTAATGTCTGTTTTCAAGGTGGAATGCCTTTGATGTGTACAACCAATCTGACCCACTAATAATCATGCCTGGTAGTTTTACAGACATTTAAAGCACTGCAAACTCGCTCCAACACTGACTATCTTAAGACCTACTTTAAGAGCCAACTGACAAAGCGTGGTGTAGCTAGAAACCGCAGTGCCCCCACATTGCTCCAATTCTAAATGGTCACTTGTTTTGTACAAAATAAAGGCCACTGGTAGCCTCCACTTTGGGTAACTGACTTTTTCACGTAACAGTAGCTTGCTCTGTGGTCAAATGTTATCACTCTTATGACTATGGAAAGAAGAAAATTGAACTATTCTTTAAATATACCTACAGTTTTTTTTCAATAAACATTTAATATGGCTCTATTGTGTCCCAAGAATGGGGCTGGGACATGAGTATGGCCTCTGGTACAGGTGTTTCTGCCCGGCAGGACAGCTGTAGTGTAGGACCACCTTGACTGGATCAGAAAGATCCGGTTAATTTACTTATGGACCTCCAGGCCCATGAGAACTCTGTGCTGTGCTCTGGGGTGTTTTACAGAGTGTGCCAATGTGCTGGCAAGCAGCAATCTTACTTCCAGCTCTCCTCCCAGGACTGTGTGGCTCCCACAGTGGAGAACTCACCCTTGGGACCTGGCTCCTGGGGAACAGGCCAGTTCAGCACTGGGACGCACCAGCAGTAGATCACTTGAGGGTACTACATCCAAAGGTGAGGGCAATGCCAGAAAAGAAGCCACACTAACTGAATTTGATAGCTATGTGGAGTATGGGGCAAGAGCCAGGGAATGTGCCTTGAGTGGGCCTGGGGTCAGGGATCCCACTGGGGTTCTCTGTGCCAGGCAAACAGCCCCAGGGGTGGCACTGCCTGAGGAGTGTGCCACGGCTGAGTGTGTGTCCTCAAGTTCTCGTGTCCCTCTGGGACAGTCAGAGGAGATGGGTTGAGCTTGATCGTGTCAGCCTGCTTGGTTGGGAGCTGCCCAGAGGGTTGCTGGGATGCACTTCTTGGTGTGTCTGTGGAGGCGTGGCCTTGCATACAACAGCTCCTCCCTCGCCCTTTCCTCCCCTGTGTGGTTGACCTGCTCTGCTTCAAGGTTGCCGTGAACTAAGCCTCTTTGCCCTGCCCTAGCCTTCCACTATGATGTTCCTCC
Organism: Dinomys branickii; assembly: GCA_004027595.1. NCBI lineage: Eukaryota > Metazoa > Chordata > Mammalia > Rodentia > Dinomyidae > Dinomys > Dinomys branickii. The sequence goes on along the minus strand of PVLD010014821.1, from coordinate 32,381 downwards.
CTTTAAAGGCAGCTGATCATGGACTGAAGCTCCCTGAACGTGAGGTAAATTAAACCCCTCCTTTAAGCTCTAGGTGTTTGAAATCATGCCGAGCAACAAGAAAGCTGACCAGGGCAGCAGGGGATGAGGTCATGAAGGGAGCCCGAGAGCTTGTTTGAGGGTCTGACAAGATGGTGGTCTGGAACCTGGAAGCTGCCATGCTGCGCCCTGATCTCTGACTTCCAGCCACCAGAATCCTGAGAAACCAGTTCCTGTTGTTGGAACCCACCCAGTCTATGACAGTTTGTTGTAAGACACAGAGCTGGCTGAAACGCTGTGTGGTCCCACCTTGCAGAACTGTATGAGGTTTGTTCTGAGGCCTGCTGCTTCTTGTTCTGGGCACTGGTACCATAGTGTATGGTGTATATGCCTGGCAGCCCAAGGTGAGGAAGAAATACCAGCTTCTTCCTCATCTCTCTATTGGCTTCTCCACCAAATCTGTCACCCTTCTCCACAAGGGAAGAACATAGTTATTTCTTAACTATCTCTGGGCTGGAACTGTAAAACTTCCCATTTCCTTGGTGTGTGAGTCAGCTTTTTGCTACTGTAATGAAATACCTGAAGAGGCTACATCCTACAGAAGTTTATTTTGGCTCATGATTCTGGAGATGCAAGGTAAAGGGAGCACATTTGATGATGGCCTTCTTTTGAGTAAATTCCCAGCATAGCGCAAAGAAGCATCGCGTGACAAGAGTGTGTGTGTGTGTGTGGCTAGTCATCTAGCCCCTTTCCCTTTTTAAAAATAAAGCCACCAGGACTCAGTCCTTGGAGCTCCACCCTAATGGTTTTGTATAATCCCAGTCACTTCCTAAAGGCCCCATCTCCAAATACCATTGTTATACTGCATTTCCACCATTTCAATTTTTTAATTTTAAAGATAGCAGAATGAAAACATAATAATAAACACACATTCATTTACAGAAAAACACAAAAACAATACAAGCAACACAGAATTTCAGACAAAGTGATAGGAAATTAACAATGGTTGTTGTATTACATATTGATGTCTTCAAATTGGTAACTCAGGTATACAAATATAGATATGTAAGATGGATCAAACAATTAAACATTAACTGTTCCTTTCAATAAAGCAATAGAAGTCAGTAGTACAACTGTTACGGCTTGTGTCTGCATGTCCTGCCAAATCCTCATGCAGTCATAGGGCAAGCTTCTAGATTTTTGATTGATCCATAGTCCAATGCTGGGATTATGGGTGTGAATGCTACACCCACCCTGGGGTGGGTAGTTTGCAAGAACGTAAGGGAGGGAAAGAAGCTACTTGCCACTGTCATTTCCCTCTTTTGTTCTTGTTGCTTTCATTTTCCTCTGCCATGATCTGTAGCCCTCTGCCATGTGCCACCCTGCCTTGGAGCCAGCCAAGTATGAACTGAAACCTCCACAAACTATGAACTAGATAAACGTTTCCTTCCTTAATTTTGGGTGTTCAGTATTTTGTCTCAGCAATGAGAGAAAAGTAACCAAGACAACACTTATGTTAGCTATCCTGTGTATACATATATACACAATTTCCCCCTTATTTCTTTTTTCTTTTACCTCATCCAAGTTGAACTATTTTAATTTTTTAAAGCTCATAATTAGGATTAATTTTCAACATGAGTTTTGGGGGATAAATCATGTTCAAACTATAGCACTTGATTTTAGGAAGAATCTAGTGATGGCCACATTTCATTTGTGTCAGATTTGTTAAAAAGTTCACTTCTTCTGGGAAGAAGGCAGTCTCACTCTTTCTGTCACTGTGAGTTGTCCTCAGCACCTGCTCCAGGCCGTAGACCACTGCAGCTTGGCTTTCAGGAACTTTCCTTCCCTTTCTGAGTGTCGTTCTTCCCTGCTATGCCAATGTTTAGATTAACTTCAGATTCTCAGGCCTTTGGGTGTCCCCCCCATCAGCACTCAGCTTCTGGCACTCATCTTTCCTAAGAGGCTACTGGACTCCTGCAGGTACATTTTCTGACTTTCTTCAGACCCTGCAGTCATCATTAGGCCTGACCACAATTACTTCACCCTGCTAGGTATAGGTCAGGATTTTGCTTACCAATCCTTATGGCACGTCACTTGTTTTGTTAGCAAAAAGGAAGCAGATGTGACCTTTCTTGGCAGAGGTTGTAGAAACCTTAGCATTATTTGTCATGCCCCTTTCTCCTGCCAAGAGGACCAAGAAAGGATGCGTTATGGTGGGTGCCTGAATAACTTTAGCAAGCACAGTCTGGCTGCCACTTCATGTCAGACATGTGACATAAGCAAGAAATAAACTTAGGTCATATTAGATGGAAATTTGTGGGGTTCTTGTTATTGCAGCGTAACCTTATCTATGTGGACAGTACCAAGTTGTCAAATGCATGGAACTGCAGTGAACACGCACGGACCAACCCTTGGTGTTCCAACCTCCACCAAACCAAGATGGGGGACAGAAAACAGTTAAAATGAAGGCGATAGTAGTTGTCATCTCCCCAAATCAGTGCCGAGGTCAACTTCGTGATTTCATCATCTTGAAAGACATCAACGGGGGCATCTGAGATTCCATAGTTGCCACTGGTGTACATTACGCAGAGAGGAAAGAAAGCAAACGGAACATGAGATCACAGAGCTGGCTTTTTGAAAAATAGTTAACTGTTACCTAAAGTCTTCAGCAGTGAAGTCGAGTCAGAACAGTGAACTGGTTCGTTCTACTAAATGATGAGAACAAATATCTTTCTGGAGTGCAGGGATATGGTAAAAGTGAAACTAACTGTGCTCTGGGTCCTTGATTTTCACTGACCTCCCTGACCCTCCCTGACCTTCAGCCATTACTTTCCGCCAGCGCCAAAACAGAGGACACACTGCTATCAGGGAACTATGGGGCTTGGGGATTTTTGACCGTAACCAAAGGGTCCATTTGGTCAGACTTAAGTTGGCAGCCTTTGATTTTCCAGCTCTGCCTCCTTAAGCCTCAACCCTGGAGTATTTTTCATTGTACCTGTCTGTGTTAAGTCTCTTTATGGAGAGGTCAGTTATCAGTCAGCTTCTCTTGAACTGTTATTAACTGATAAACACTTCAGCCAGAGACATTTCCACAACTCCTTCCTATATGCCTGGCACAGAAAGCTCTGAGGATAAAGAGGCGGTAATAAAAGGTTGCTGACTTACAGTCGAGTGCTAGCTTGGCAAATTATGGGGCGCGGGCTGGATCCAGCCTGCTGTCAGGCTTCGTAAATGAAGTTCATTGGAGCGCAGCCATGTCTATCCATCCTCGTGCTGTCGTGGCTGCTTCTGCACTAATGGGGAGGAGTTGCCACAGAGACATTGAGGTCCCCATCGCCTAAAATGACTGCTATCTGACCCTTTAAACAGGCAAAGTTTGCAGAACCCTTTTAGTAGATGATTAGCCTTTCTAACAGAGTTTTCATGTCAGGAGCATTTTTTAAATGGCCAATTCTGTGAGACTGAAGGTAATCCTGCTAATGGAGACAATTCAGGCAATCAGGGATATATCTTAAGGGAGGGGAGTCACATCGAGATGCTGTCAAGTCACACCACGTAGGGAGCTGCCTTTGCTGTCAGTCAGGACAGTGGGCTGCCTTTCCTAAATCTCTGCCTATAAGAAAAGTGCAAGGAAGGAGAAGCAGGTCTCATCACTGTAGCTGGTCCTCTGGAGGAGACCCCACTCACTGACCTCCCTGCTGCTCATGCCTGTCTCTCCCTGTGGCTCTGGGAGGGCCTTTGCCTTCAAGGTGGCCAAACTATGCAAGAAAGCTGATACTGACTTCTTTATATCTGTGAGTTTTCTGATGACACTAGAATGAGTTTTTTGCAAGCCCTGGAGAAAGGCTTCACTGCTCTATCTCTTCACAGGCACAGATAAAGGGGACTCAGTGGGCAGCTTTATAAGGTTCCATTGATTTTGTAACTGAAGGAAAATGTGTAGAGCCAAGAGTCAAAGACAGGGCAGGAGGATCCCACGCATCAGGGCATTTGTGCTGAGCTACGTCTCTTCTCCACATATGAAGATGCCTCTTTGCATTGAAATCCCAGCCACTGTCATTAGCAGAGGGAAATCCTGACCACTAGTGGGAGTCAAGTGTCATTCTGTGCTATAAAGACTATGTTGTTTTTCTAAGCAACTTAGACCCTAATACTCCAATGGAGACCAGCTGAAGCCTCCTTCTATGGGTTGCTCAGGCTGGGAGCTGAGGCTGCCCTTCACAGAGAACCAGGCAGCTCAGCAGCAGGTGTTACCTCCCTGTGAGACCAGGAGTTACCCTTGCTGCTTGAGGGTGGCCTGGTGACCTGCCTGTTGAGAGCCCCAAGGAAGAATCTCCCACAGTCTGTCACGTGGATCTCATGGAGAGGACAGGAAAATCACACAGGGCCTCAGAGCCCGTCCTTCTCCTCTGGTGTTGTCATGGAAACATATTCAGTGCATCTCAGCAAATACAGGCAGAGTATCTAGGGAGCAAGGCAGTGTCCCTACAGGAACTCCAAGAGACGCAAAGATGTCTGTGATGCGCTGGCCATTTCCCTCAGAACCAGGAAACAGACAGAAAAGTAAACAAGCTCAAAAGAAAGATAGAGTGTGGGAAGCTTATAAAAGGAATTAGATTCTGGACTTGGGAAAAAGACGTATCTACACTTAAATCTCAGCTCCGCCACCTATTAGCTGTGACTTTGGTTGTATTCATTAATTCTTACAACAGACATGAATGGAAGGCCTGCTGTGTGCCAGATAACACTCTTAAGTATCAAGGATATAAGCGGCCTGACTTAGAGGAGACCCTGACCTTGAGGAGACGACCTCTGCTGTTTTCACAGGACTAACACCTTGTAATGCAGTAAGACATATGACAAACATGTAAATAAGTATGTGTGATGTCAGAGAGTTATATGCTATGGAGAAAATAGAGGGTGGCTTGTTAGAAGAGTGACCAAGGGAGGCTTCATGGAGGGCAGGCCATTTTCAGTGAGCCCTAAAGCAGGCAGTCACAGTCTGGGGCAAGAGGATTCCAGGATGAAAGAAGTGTTGGTGCCAAGGTGTGCTCACATGATCTCTAAGCTTCAGTTTCCTTTCATCCAAAACAGAGATTACTCGCTTAATGAGAGTGGTGTGAAGGTTCAGTTATGAGATGTATATAAAGTGCTCACCTCAAAGCACCAGGTAAGCGATCTTCTGTGTCAGCAACATATGTCACAACACAAAGGGCGGTGTGTTTGGTGGATTCAGGGTGAGGCCAGCGTGATTGTTTGACCCGGGCTCTGGAAGAGTGAAGCTACAGTAAACAGATCACAGGTTTGATTTCTCTGCCATTGGTCTCCCAAAAGGGTCCCTCCAAAAGCCTGGTCACACTTCATTAGGGTAACACAAATACCTGCCTCCCTTTTAATATACAAAATAACATGAAAGCAGCGCTTGCCGATGTTTTCTGCATTCCACTCCAGTGCTTAAATGAGATGTGTGTTCAGTTAGCACTATGAACGCACACGTATGCATGAATGAATGGCGTAAGGACACTTGAGGTATTAAGTCTGTGTGATGCTGAGTCTGTTTGGGAATGTGCAATAGACCAGCAAAGTAAGAACCTAAGACTCGTGGCAGAGGTGGAGGATTTGTTACAGGGAGATCCTGCACGCTTGATTATCCCTGTGAGCACTCACACAAAGTCTGGAAATTTCTGCCCTTCTTCAAATGTGCATCTGTTTCTCTGGAAAGTCCTGAAAAAATCCAAAGGCCTACCTAAGGGTCCTGATTCATTTTAAGTTAATCACCTCTTCTAAGGCCCTTTCTCCAAATACTATCTCATTCTGAGGTCATGATGGTTAGGATTCCAACATACGCATATCGGCAGGACCCAGTGTAGCCCATATGAAGGAACAAATGGCTCTGTTTATTTAATATTGTTTCTTTTTTTCTTTTAAAGATAGAAAAATAAATAATAAAAAAGATACAGAATTTCCAAACAAGATGATAGGAAATTAAAAAGGTTATTATATTACATATTGTTATCTTCAAAGTATTTGCTCAGATTACCAGATATAGGCACACAAAATTGATCAAACAATGTAAGCAGGAACTGGGCTTTTCAATGAACTAACAGAAATTAGCAGTTATCCTAGCTATCTGGTCTGTACATATATTTTCCCCCTTCTTTCTTTTCTTCATCCCGCATCCCAGTTGTTCTTCCAGTGAACACATATTTAATGCTTACATGAAGTATAGACTCACTAAGTTTGATGATCCAAGAAAAGCTTTTGGCCATATTTGCGTGTTACCCTTGTGTCCACCTTTGAAGACTTACTCACTGGTTAGAACTGGGCTCGCGGAAGAGTAGGTCTGTAAGGGTGTCACGACAATGTCTGATTGTGCAGACACACCCCAACCAGCTTCAGCTTGTCAATTCCCAGCTAATACTAAAGTAACACTATATGCCCTTGGTGTGAAGGTCATTCCAAATACAGAGCTATTGTCTGGCTTCGGGGTGGGGTGTGGAGGCTCTGCTGCCACGGAGAGGCAGCTCTTCTTGGCCTGAGTGTTGAGTGTTGCAACGTGCTGACACGTGCCTCCCGGCCAGGGTCAGCTGCTCATCTGGGTGAGTTAGTGCAGTAATAACGGGCCGAATTCAACAAGCACTAACTTCTTTCATTACAACAAACCAAGCCTTACAATTGTTTTGAAATTCCTGCCATCCCCAGAATGTTGAATCTCTGCACTGGCAGCGGGGGCCTGGCTGGGTCTGCAAAGGTCTGGGGAGAGGGTTGGGTTGCCCAGTGGTGAGATCCATTCCTTGGAGGGGCTGTGCAGATGGGGATGCTTTTAGATCTGTTTGAACCCAACAACATTTTAGAGAGGTAGTAAAAAGAATTTCTGGGCACAACCTCAGGCCAGTTCTCACTGGGAACGAACTTCAGTTCGTTCAGTGCCCCTCATCTTCCAGGAGGCCTCACCTAGACAGCCCCGCGGGCATAGGCATGCGGCTAACATCTCCAGACAGGCTGCCGTCACCCACGCCTGGCCTGGGGAGGCTGCGTGGTGTCACTGGAGCGAGCAATTGAGGGAGAGCATATTTCAAAGCCTTGCAGCTCAGCCTGCAGACAAACCTCAGGAAGCGTCTAACAGACTCACAGGCGAGCAAACAGGAAGACCGAAGAGCGCGCGACAGGGCGAGGAGGGGAAGTCTGCCTCTCCCTGCTCCGGGGCGCTGGAGCGAGGAGCAAATCTACTGTGGCAAGGAAGGGGCTGCGGGGCTCGGGGCTCCTCCCCGTCCGGGCCTTGTGGGTGGCAACTGGAGGTGTCCGGCCCCAGTGGGTGGGGCGCTTTGCGACACGTGGACACTTCGCCCCACCCTCTCTCCCAGGGCGCGCCCCAGGAACGGCCGCTGGGGAGCAGCCTCCCGCTGTTCCTCGCCAGTCTCTCCCGCCCCTGTTCTCTAGCATTCCTCCTCCCACCGCCTCCTGCTCTCTCCCCTTTATGCCTAGGGCCTAACTTTTGGGAAAAATTAATATTCTCTTCCGTAGAATCCTTTGTTTCCTAACGGCTTACTAATTAATCTTACAAATAAGCAATTCAGGACTGAATTCCGCGTCTTTTCTCACAGTGGTTGTTACTTGTAGACTAAGGGTCTCCCACCCACATCCCACTCTGGTGTGCCTCTCTGTGTCTCTCTCCCCAGTTTGCGGCCTCCTGCCCCACTCCCCAGGAGCTCCCTCTCTATCCTCAAGAATAAAGTCAATGCCTCTGCAAGCTGTTTTGGAATTCCCTCCTCTCCCCTTCTGTCCTTACCCTGTCAATCAGGATGAAAGAAATGAAGTCGTGTAAATCTGTGCATCTCCCTGTGATCCCACTGTGCTGCCTGGGAACCGTGGGGTCACCTGACCTGGGTTGGCACATGACATGGCGGATGCTGCAGGAGCTCTAGGAGATCCGAGCTACCATGTCCTGGTGAGTAACTTGGAAGGCAGAAGTTATCCAATGATTCAAAGTTCCAAGGGAGTTGTTTGTAGCCAGTCAGACCCCAACACATGATGAGGCTCCCAGGCCACCTTCCGTCCTCAGAGCAGTGCTTTGGTCTATGGTTTGCAGGTTGTGCCCTGTAAGAGGTGCCTGGCTAAGAGGCTGCTCCCCGTCTGGGCTGTTTGCAGAGGCACAAATGCCCTGTGGAAGGGGAAACTTGATGTTACATACTTGCCCTGCTGTTGGCCCTGGGGGCCCATTTGCTTAGAGGAACATATGTTTTCAAATTGCTCAAAGGCATCATACATGCCAATTCTGATTAGAAAAATAAAATTACAACCTGACTGACTTTAAGAAGCATTTCTTTTTAGGGTGTGCTCTTTTAGAATGGTCATAACTTCAAGGTCATCCCTTATAGCTTCCCTGCTTGAGACTGCAGAGAAAACAGCTCACCTTTATGTGAGCCTTCTGGACACTGGTATATACTGTGTGCAGTTCTTCCTTCCCATGGGCCTTTGCTGAGGTCTGCTCTGGGCAGAATATTTGTCCTATTCCACTGGATTTGACCTTAGAGAAACAGAGCACAGGAGATGTGACAGTGTGTCTGTGGTAAGTTCTTTCAAGCCTCTTGAGGTTGTGCCTTTGGCCTTAAGAAGAGCATGCCCCCGGGTGGTTGTTATCCTCTAACCTGGGATCAGAGCAGGAAGAGAGGCCTGAACCCGACCCAAATCCTGAAGACTAGACAAGCTCAGGCAAGAGCAGCTGAGAACAGCCAGACCGCAATGAGCAGATGCAGGAACATGACATAGTGGTCATTGGCCCAAGGAATGGAGGGTTGGAGATTGTTTGTTATGCAGCATTGTGGCACTAATAGCAGACTCCTACATTACCTTGTTTGCTTTTAAAGCAAATTGTGACAACCTCTTTAAGGTACGTATTCTATCTTACACAAAGCAAAATCAAGAATCTAAGAGATTAACTAGCTTGTTTAAGTTAATCATTGTTATATTATTAAGAACCAGGTCTGCCTGATTCCAAAGCCCATTGTCTTTCTACTTCCTTCATGTCATACCCAGCATATTGGTGCCAGCGTGCTCCTAGAGATCCTGAACTAGCAAGATGATACTATGATGGACAATGCACTTGTGTCCTACTTACTGAAGCAGAGAAAGGAACTAGTGCATTTTCACTTGCAAGACCAACAAGTGCCTCACTTTACAGCTGTCAGATCTGTACAACAATTTATCCAGCCTAATTCATCCTCCCCTTTCTTCTGTATTCAGTCCACTCTTCCTGTTATTTCAAGCTCTAAGGTTTTGAGTATGAGGCCTCTTTCCCCAGGCTTGGAGCGCCTGTGGCGGAGGCAGGGTTTGACTTGGCGTCTTGCTTGTTGTCAGTACAATAAGCCAGAACCAGATGCAGATCATTGAACTGAAGAACGACTTCTCTCTTCTGATAGCTCTGCGGGTAGAAAAAACTCCTTTGTCTGGAGTATTGTGATATGAAAAAAAGCAACGTGCAGATTAATGTGTGTTGTACATTATCATCTGTGTATCTAAGAAGCACGTACACATGTGAATGTTTATATCTATGTGGGATGTCTGCAAAAATACTATTGAAATGTGATAGCAGTTGCCTGTGGTGTGGGAACTTGATAGCTAAGGGGAGTGAGGTTGGGGGAAAATTATCTTTTCACTGAATATTCCTTTAAAACCTTCTGCTTTGGTGGGTATGTTCATGTTTTTTCTCTAAATAAACTTTGTAAAGAAAGCAACCATATCTTCTCTGACTTGCCCCCTTTCAGTTTAGTCAGCTCTGTTTCTTGAGTCTCACATCCCCTGACTTTCAAAGCAGGAGCTAGCCCAAGAGGAAGAGACCCTTTCTGGAACATTCTCTTCCTCTCGTTAATGTCGTGGTGTATCAACATCCTGAGTCTCCACAAACAACAGAGAGAATTAAGAGGCATGAACCAGAGCCTACAGGTTTCTACAAGTGAAAGTGCTTGTCTTCATTCATGAATCAGTGGCTGTAGAGTAGAAAACAAGAATCAATCAGCTTTTTGTGTTTTTCTTTGTATGTTTCTAAAGACCAAAACCATGTTCTGATTTGCTCTGACTGGGACGGTTACGTTAAGAATATTCTGAAAGCCAGTGACCTTAGATTTCCACCTGCACACCAAGGATGTTTTTCTGTTACATTCTAATCATATTACAGAGTTTATTAGTTGTTTCAACAAACAGACGTCGTCCATGCATTTAAAAAAAAAGACAGGGTAAATAAATCAACTTTCAAATCATGTCCTTCTGCAAACAGCAGCTGCACAGGAAAAGGAAGGCAGGCTGTTAGCCGGCTCTCACCAGAGTTCAGGCTCAGGCTGGCTGTGGACACGCTCGGAGCAGAGCCGTCTGCCTGCCAATGTGTCCTGCAGCCCACAGGAAAGAACGGCGGAAAGCGCGAGGGCAGAACAATTGTGTGAACTTAGCTCCCTTTCTCGCTCCCTGAACACCTGGCCACTGCTTGTGTCATTTCTTTGATTCAGACCTGTTCTGGGGCATGGAAAGGGAGAAGCTCTGCCCTGGGGGACTGCAGAGACAGACACTTCATTAAAGACCAGGTCGCACACGCTCACTTTCAGTGGCAAAACAACAGGCGGTTGGTCATAAGTCATGTTTCTGAGATGGCCCGGGCAGTTCTCTGTTGACTCCTTCATGGAGAAAATAAAGCACAACTGGGAAGCAAGGCGATGGTGTGGAGCGCTGTCCTGATTAGGGCTAAAAGAAAACAAAGCATACCTGATCTGATGCCAGCTTGGTATTGGCTCACACAGGGACAATCTCTGCTGTTTAACATAATGCATTTGTAAACACAGATGTCAGGGACAGCAAGTTTATTTTTGTAGTTCCGCATCTTACGTTCCCCCAACTGGTTCTTTTTCTTATCTTCTACGTCAGAACAGCCAAACAGGATTTGAGGATGCATTTAAGGGATGCGTGCAGATGGCTTGCTTCCCTGAATTGTGTCTGTGTCCATTAACAGGACAGACACTTCATTCCACCTGTGGGTGCAGCGCCTTCATCTTCACAACTGTCGTGTTGTCCTGATCCTTATTTCATTTTCCCTGGGTACTTGGGACAATAATCTGCCTGGCTTATTCTGTGGCAGTTAAAAATCAGTTTGGTGGTAAGTTTGCCTGCAGGTCAGCTATTAAGTTTATATGCTTGTCAAATGTTAACTATCTTCTCCATTTAAAAGTAATTAGAACCACTTATGTTTGGTTGGGTGCCGATGTCAAGATGCAGACGAGTCTTGATGGCCGCAGACTGCCAGCTTCGTCTGCGAGCAGCTTATTTCCATTTTCTTTTCCACCTTTGCAGGAGCACATGAGCGGGGGATGGGTTGTGGGGGCAGGGAGAGGGGAAACAAACACGGAGCTGAACCAACACCCCAGGAAGAAATTCAGCCAGGTTACATGCAAAGCCTTACATTTTGTCTGGAAGAGAAATCAATGTCACAATTTGAGATGAAGGGAGGACCGGACCGGCAGCCAGGTACATAAAAGAGACTTGAGAGTTAGTTAACACAAGCTATCTTTTTCAAAAATAAAACTCATGTAGGACTGATAATGCACTAACACGTACTGCTCTAAATGCTGTATAAGAATTTTTCATTGCCACCGTGACTTTACAAGGTAAGTGGCATCCAGTTACCAGATGGGAAACTGAGGCACAAGAGAATGACTTGCGTATCCTGGTAGTATGTGCCAGGGCTAGAATTCAAATTCAGATAGTCTGGTTCCAAGGTCTGTGCTCTTGGTTCCGTTCCTAATCTAAGCCAGCAGTTGGGTGTAGCAAGTAAATAACTGTTGGGGACCACAAATTCACAATGGCTAATTTCACATACTTCCCTCAGGGATAAGTGTGGGTTTGGGATTATTGGTATCACCCTTGTGAGATTTCCCATTAACTCTTTAGGGATGGGCCATCCTCTCCCACCCACTAAGACTCAACTAAAACCAAGAAAATTAGGGGCCAGAGATATAGCTCAGTGGCAGAAGTGCCTGCCTGGCAAGCACAAGGTCTTGGGTTTGATTCCTGGTACCAAAAAACCCCACAAAACCACTAAGATTAAAAACACTCCATGGTAAGATCCTTCTTAGCATGGGGTCATCTCCCCTTCTTAAATCATGCCAGAATTGTCTGTTGCTTGCTGAGGCACCGACCTCTGAGTCTTCCACTGACCTTGAGCCTTCTGCTGGCCCCTCCTATCACTGTAGACACCCAAGAAATAATGACTGACTCAGCGTCTTTGTCTCTGCCCTTCCTGAGGCGCTGACCTCCCAGCCCCACTTCATGTATTACTAAATTTCTCTGTTTCTTATTTCATTCTTTTACCATACCCCTCATATGGGCCATAGGGGATCTTGGCCAGGTCCCTGATACATGGCACTGAACAGAGAGGTTCTATTTAGGCCTGAGAGGGAAGGTCCACCCCAGTGGGAAGAAGAGGGTGCCAGATAGGGACAGGAACTCTGTGGGATGAATTTGGGGACATTCAAAACAAAAAGTGGAAGGTAAAGCATTTGGCACTGTGGGAAATTTTCTGTAACCGGGAGATGGGGCAGTAGCTGTCCAGAAAGCAGAATTATAGCCAGCTCTTACATAAGCTGCTGAAGCAAGTGGGAAGTTGAGTTAGTACTGGCAACTTAACTAAAATAGTGGGTGAAATAATTAAATTCAATCTTTGGTTTCCAAAGGCAGGAACCTTAGATTTAGAAGATTGGGATAGGATTGGTAAAAATTTCAAAAGAGCTCATGTCAAGGGTGAAAAAATGTCATCAAAAACATTCTCCTGTTGGGAATTAGTAAGATCTGTTTTAGAACCCTTAAATCTCAATCCCTTTAAAGTACCAATGCTAGAGTGAATCAGGGAGGATGATAATAGAAAAGAAAAATCAGATAGAAAGAATCACTGAAAATTACAACAGGTAGAAGGGCCGATACACGGGGAGGTAAAATCTGCAGGTGCTCCCCCTCTAATAGGGAAGAACTCATGGCAGATATGGCTGAAGGGGAAATTGCTTTCAGGCCTTAAAGGTCAGAACCCTCTGGCCTCATCTAGTCGGAGAAGCAGCCAAGCAGGGAGAAATTCTTGGGCCTTGCTGCTTTCCAGTGATCCATAGACCTGACCTAGATAATCAGAATCATCAAATTTTTGACTTTAAGTGTTTAAAGGAATTAAAACAGTGTCATGAGTAATGGAGCTCAAGGGCCGTTTACCTCGGGGGTTTTAGATTTTGTTCTGGAGATTCATCACCTAAGGCCTAAAGATGTGAGATCTTACCTGCTCCTGTCTGTCTCCTAGTCAATACTTACATTTTAGTGTTCAATTGCAAGAGCAAGCTAAGGTACAGGCTGACAGAAACAGATAGGATGATAGGGCTAATATAATGGTAGAAATGTTTTTGAGGAAGGACAGTTTGCAGATGTAACCCAACAGTTGCGGTGTCCCAGTGAGACTTCTGAGCAAAGGGGACACATAATGAAAAGAGCTTGGCTTACTGTGCCTGAGGATGGGGCTCCTGTCCAGTCTTTTCCTAATATCTTACAAGGGTTGAGAGAACCTTACACATAATTTGTGGCCCGACTACAAGAAGCCATGCACAGACAAATTCGTCATGCTCAAGCAGCTGATGTATTTGTTCTTCAACTGGTTTATGGCAATGCCAATCAAGACTCTAAACAGGCTTTGGCCACCATGTGAGCTTCTGAAGATTTAAACAGTTACATTAAGACTTGTTGGGATATTAGTCCGGAAACTCATAAGGGGTCTGGTGTTAGTTCAAGCTATGATGGCTTTTACAAAATAAGGTAAAAACTACCATGCTAAAAATGTTACATATTTCAATTGTGGTAAAATAGCACATCTTTGCCGGCAATGTACATCTACAAGCCCAGGTAACAACTCTTAACACCTCCGGAACTCCACTAACTACAGGGTGGGAAGTAATGTTGCTGAACCGGGTCTTTGCCCACCATGTGGAAAGGCTAGACAGTGTCAGTCTAAATATCACAAAGATGGAACTCCCCTGTTGGGATTCAGGAAGGGCTGTCAACCCTGGGGTGCCCCCAAAACTAGGGGTGACCCCAATGAGGCATCAAGCTTCCAGTAAGATTTCCAATCAAAATTTCAGTCTGATTTATCCAGTCCAGACCTGACAACAGGCTTAGATTTCTGGAGGAACACTGCCTCCCTCACTCAAGGAACTTCAGGGAGCACAGGTTCAGGTCTATCAGCCACCCAAAAGGTAAATCTCACTGGGGTGATAAGTCAGTGGCTATTCCCACTGGGGTTTGGGGACCTCCACTTAAAAATACTATTGGATTAATTATGGGGAAAGCCTCTTTAAGCTCAAAAGGTCTTATTGTTAGACCTAGTATTATTGACAACAATTATGAAAATGAGATTCAAGTTTCTGTACAGACAATGGATATTTGGGAAATTGAGCTTGGAGAATATATTGCTCTATGCTTTATTACCAGTACCCACATCTGGTGATGCTTATTTTAGACAGGGTCCTTGATTAGGATGAAGAGCAGGAGAAACTTCAAAAAGAGAAATTTATTTTACACAAAAGCTGGTGGAGGTGTGACCTATGTGCTCTATTAAAATTAATGGAAAAACCTTCCAAGGCCTGTTGGATACAGGTGCTGATGTTTCTATAATCTTGTCTATCAGTGCCCTGCTTCCTGGCCTGCTGCTCCACTTCTGTGTCCTTGTGGGACTCGGGTCACCCAAGTTTTACAGCATGAGTCTTCCTTAACATATCATGGGCCTCAAGGTCAAACCGGCTTATGTCTTCCCTTTGTAGCCTCTATTGCAGTAAACTTGTGGGGAAGAGATTTATTAAAAGAACGGGAAATGAAATTGACTACCGAATCCCCTTTCATTGCTCAAAAGGTTCTAAATAAGATGGGATATATGCATGGTAAGGACTGGGACAAAAACAGTCAAGGAAACCACTAGTCCTTAGATGTTAAAATTAACATCTGGAACATTAGACCATGCTGGAATCAGGTATCAAAACCCTTTGGGGCCACTGATGCTTCTCCTCCCAAAACAGCTCTACCCTTACAATGGAACAGTGAAATGCCTGCTTCAGTGGATCAATAGTCCCTCTGAAATGAGAAGTTTGTACATCTATACAAGGTAATAAAGGAACAAATTCAACTGGGTCACTTGGAGACATCAGTCAGTCCTTGGAATATGCCTGTGTTTATTATTCCTAGAAAATCTGGTAAATGGGGATTGTTACAGGATTTGAGAGCAATTAGTGCTGCTCTTCAGCTAGGGCTTCTTCACAATTCCCTTACATCCTTCTGCTTGCCAGAAGTTTGCTTTTTCTGTACCTAGTGCAAACTTTAAGGAACCTATGAAAAGATACCAATGGATGGCTCTTTCACAAGGAATAAAAAATAGTCTAGCCTTGTGTCAACATTTTGTAGGACAAACCCTGAAAAATGCCAGAGAACAATTCCCTCAAGCATATATCATCCATTACATGGACAATATTTTATTAGCAACTAATTCTAAATCTCAGTTATATGACTTGTTTGCCTTGGTGAGAAGGGATTTAAGGCTTGTAGCCTTTGTATAGCTCCTGATAAGGCATAGATTTCCAGTGCTTATTATTATTTAGGAACTTTATTAACAGAATGGTGATGAGATGACAAAAAAATCAAACAAAGTAAGACCTGCTACTGACATTGGGTGATTTCCAAAAGTTGTTAGGAGATATTAGTTGGCTCTGCCCTAAACTAGGCATAGCCACTTATCAGTTAAAACATCTTTATGAAACCCTGCGGAGTGACCCTCAAGTTACCTCCCCACACACCTACTAGCTTCAACTAATAGAATCGACGCTCTTCCAATGCTGGGTGTATCATGTTGCCATCCAACACCTCTTGTCCTGTATGTACTTGACACTCCACACTCTCCTACATGATTGTGAGAGCAACTCTATGAAAATCAACTGTTCCCCGTAGAATGGCTCTATCTTCCTAATCAGTTGGTAAAACCCTTATAATTATATACTGAACAAATGGATAAAATTATAAAAGGTAAAATGTAAACATGACTAAAAACATAAAATGTAAAACATAAATGTGTAATGAATGGAAGAACCTGTTCTACTCAGTTTTTTGCCAACGATCCCTGTATCACAGTTTTGCCCATACATTTGGCCAAAAATGCTGTGTTATTACGACAAGGTGGCTTTTGCAGACTTCGTTAGACAGGTTGACAATCATTTTCCTAACGATCCTGACAAATAAAAAACACAGAGCAGATTCACTTTAGGTTGTCCATGATTGAATCTTGTTGAATTTCATGAAGTTCAAAACCTCTATGAAAATAAAAATAAGCCTCCAAAGTTTGTGCCAATTATTTCAAATAATAAAATAAAATTGCAAAACCTCAAAAGTAATATTATCCTTATGAATTATAAGTAATGGTGATAGAGCCATAATTTTGTGCAAGATTTGATGAAAAAACTATCAACTAGAAATACCAGGGTAAAGTTTTAAACCTAATTAACTTTTCTAGGTATTTAGCCTTTCATCAGTCCAGTGCATAAAATGAGGTTGATACTTTCTAATTCTTTCCCATTTTAAACTTTTAATATTCCCCTAAGTGATTTTTTAAGCTCAGTCATGATTTCACTCATCATGCATAGAATTGGTGTTTTCTGAGTAGGTATATTTTCCCCAGGCTCCCTGCTGGGGCCTTGTGGTGAGCAGTCTATATGAAAATGAGGAACATGAGACAACTTGGGGTGGCAGGTACTGTCTGCCTGTAACTCTGAGAGGCTAAGGGAGGAGAATCACAAGGGCAAGCCCTGTCTCAAAAAGAAGCTGGGGATGTAGCTCAGTGTGAAGACCTTGGGTTCAAGCCCCAGTACCACAAAAAAGAGAAAAGAGGAGGAGGAGGAAGAGGAAGACTGGAAAAGACAAGGAGAAGAAGAAGAAGGAGGAGAAGGGGGAGGAGCAGGAGGAGGAGGAGGAGGCGGGGAGGTTAGGCAATGGGAGGAAAGGGAGGAGAGAGGAGGGAAAGGGAAACGCAGGAGGAGGGAGGAGGGGAAGGGGAGGGGAGGCCCTCACAGGTACATAGATGTGGAGAGAACAGAATAGTGGTGATTTGAGTGGGGATTGTATGGAAAAACATAAACTTGAGGGATTCATTTTGGGTGGTCAAGACTATCATAGAGGAAAAACATGAAAATGTAGAGATAGTGTACAAGAGGTTTCTGGCAGTCATGAAAAGCAAATCTCTGCTGCAGATAATACTTTTCTCTACCTTTTCCATGTGTTTTCAAACCACAGATCCTTAATTCCTGTGTCACAGGGACATTGAAGTATTGAAATGGTCTTAGGCCCGGGGATACAGCTCAGCGGCATAAACACTTGCCCAACAAGCCTGAGGTCATGAGTTAAATTCCTGGTACAAAAAAAAAAAAAGAAAGAAAGGGTCTTAGCCCTGTGGTTGGAGAGTTGAAGAGCAGCTGTTACAGACTGAAGGAGGTAGTCTCTGGATGGGGGGAAACACTTTCCACTCATGGGTATTTCCTGTGGTGCTGGCCCTCTCCCACGCCAGGCTGGCTTTCCATACACACTGCTTGCTTACAGAGTGAAGTGCCCACAGAGGCAACCCCAGGCCACCCCTCTGAGAAGAAAGGAAACCCAGTTTCCTGATCTCTTCCCAGAGGTGGATGCCATGTGAATGAGAAAGAGAGTGAGTCTGAATGGTACCGGTTAGAGAAGTGTGTGTGAGGTTGTATGTACTACAGAAAGATAAAAGCTCATGGTCAGACAAAACTTTCTACTTGTAAGGGGTGTGAGGCAATGCTGTGCAATATGGAAGACTCATTTTCTGGAAATACTAAAGAAAGAAAAATACAATACAAAAATACAACTCAGTACCTTCAAAGTTTCCTTAGTCTCATAAGCCTTTTCTTCTTTCACCAAAAATGTCATTTCCTCTGCCAGAAGTGCACGTTCTACTCCGTATTTGTCTCACAAACATTATGTGTCCTTCAACATTTCCTCCAATGCTACCTTCTCTGGGAAGCTCTCCCTAAACTATTGACATTGGCTTGATGCCTGCTTCCTATGTCCTCCATATGACTAACTATATTAGCTCTCAGCACCCTTTGTTTTAATAATTTGTTTATCTTTTGTGTCTGAAAGTCAGGGATCATTTGTTATTTTTGTTTGAATACCCTTCCCCTAGAAAATTGCCTAGAACTCATCAGGCCATCTTGCAAATTCTGCCAAGAAAGCCCTGCCTCCTTGTCATATCTGACTCCATTCCCAATTACCCTCAGAAAGCACCTTCTTTAGATGCCATCTCTCACTCCCCAAGGTAGGCTTACAACGTCTCTCCTGTGCCATCTCCAAATGGCCTTGTGCTTGTGTAATGAGTAGAGCAGGGGACACCAATACCTGGCTGCCCGGGCTTGAACACTAGACCTTTCATTTCACAGAATATGCCTCAGTTTACTCATCTGTAAAACAAGAATAATAATGATACCTCATTGCATTGTTCCAAGTTTTAAGAAAGATAGTTCATGTAAAATGCTAAGAATACAGCTCACTAAATATTAATGTATTTAGCCATTATAAATAGCTGCTATTATTATTCATAATTATTTTACTAACCATTTGCTAAAGCACTTATATGTCAGGTAGCTTTCTAAAAATCAACATATAACAAAAACTTATGTTCATAATTAAAATACTATGAAGTTTAATAATGACTTGTTGAATAAAATGCAATAAACGCATCATACATTTGTTGACCAATTAATTTGATTCATTTTCTGTTGTCCTAAACTGTATGTCCTGAGCTTTTCACCATTGCTTTCTGAGATTCTTTGCTTCACAGAGTGTGGCTGCATAAGCCTAAGAAAAGAGAGGGGTGCATCTCTGAATTTCAGATTAGATTGTTTTGGTGACTGAAGTTTGATAAAATTTGAAAAG
Source organism: Dinomys branickii (assembly GCA_004027595.1). NCBI lineage: Eukaryota > Metazoa > Chordata > Mammalia > Rodentia > Dinomyidae > Dinomys > Dinomys branickii. Next base: position 13,370 of record PVLD010014821.1, on the reverse strand, counting down.
CCATTTGTCAAAACAGGGAAGTGTTCTCTAAATTCTAAAGGCACAGCGTCGGGAGCGGATAGTCCAGCCCTCACAGGCCCACCACAGCCGAGGCCGTGTACAGCAGAGGCAAGCTCTGCCCAGAAGCCTTGCTCAAACTGCAGATGCGTGGACACAGTGAGAGAGATGACCGTCGTTCTTCACCCCTAAATTTGGGGATGGTTCCACACATCGATAGATATCTGAAGCACCTCACTCTGTTTTGGTCATCTATTATGTAGCTGAAATTTTTCCTATTTTTTGCTAGCAAAAAAGAGGCTTGGAGATCAAAGCCTAAAGTTGCAAAATGGGCCCACGTATGGAAAGAGCACAGCCTAGGATGTGAAGGAATTTCCTGCCACCAGGGAGGAAAAGTCAATTCCAATATGGAAGGTTACCTGGGACGGCCTCTGATTGCCTGACTCTTGAGGAAAGATGCGGCTTGAGCCCAATGGGCAGGTGGAAAGGACTAGGAGGGAAGACAAAGACCCAGAGGCGGAAGGGAAGATGAGCACTGAGAGCAAATTCTTACAAGGTCTGCTGTATCTCTGCAGCGAACCGCAGTTACTAGCTCAGGGGGTACCATGAGGAAGACGTGGTTGTAGGCGCAAGGGAAGCAGCAGGGAATGAGCCCGACAGGATTCCTGTCACCGCGGAGCATCGATACCTCCGCGTGAGCCAAACAGTCCCAACGAGAAAATCATGTAGTGCGTTAGCGATGACTACTGCAGTGAAAGCTACCATAGAAAGGGGGAAGCAGAGGGATCTCGTGTGGTTTGACAGTTTAGGAGGGAGGTCTTCCTGAAAAGATAACGAGTGATTAATGACCTGGTGGGTTGAGAGAGGCTGCGGTATACAGAGTGTGGAAGGGGGCTGTAAGTGCAAAGACTAAGAAAAGAGCTTTTGGGTGTTCAGGAGATGGCAAAGACAGTGGACGGCAAAAGAGGAGTGAGTGAGGGTCCCACTCTGGGGAAGGTCTTTATAGTGCTGTGACGTACTGCGGCAAAAACTTAATGGCTACAGCCAGAACCATCTTTCTGTTCCTACGCTTTCAGTTTGGGAGGGGTTAGTGAGGACAGCTGATCTCTATTCCAGGTGGCATCAGTATGGATTCCCAATTTCAGGGCTCCTTCAGATGGCTGGCCAGTGGGTGCAGGCTGTCTGCCAGAGCTTGGGGAGGGCTATTAGTTGAGGCCTTGTTCCTTCCACACAGGCTGTTCCCAGGTTGTGAGACACCTTACACAAGATGCCTGCACGGGAAGAGTGAGTGTCCCACAAGGGAGGTGTGGGAGCTGCCATAACAGAGTGGCCAAACAGTCCCAGAGGCCAATGTCAGCCCCTGGCCATTCAATGAGAGAAGCGTTAAGGAATTTGAGGGTCATATTCTAAAACTGATGTAGAGGGAGAAAAATGAAGAAAAAATCAAAGAGGATAGCCTCGTCTTCCAGCGCTTCGTAGACCATCGTGATGGATTCGGCTTCTTCTCAGGTAGAGATGAGGAACTACTGGTGTGTGGCCGATTCCAGCTGCTAAACGAAGATCAGATACACCAGTTAGTAGTTTGCAAGTATCCAGGCAAAGGACAGGAGTAGGTTGTCCCATGATGCCAGCAGCACAGGGGATAAGAAGTGATCAGATTCTGAGTATATTCTGAAGGAAGAGCCAGCGGGCTTTCTTGATGGATTGGATACATAATGAGAGAGGAGAGAAAATGAAGTGGCCATTATTCGTGGTAGAGAAGGCGGAGGAGAAGCAGATTTGGTGTTTAAGAACAGGAACTCACTTTGTGGCAGGTTAAGTTAGTTTCCAGATGAAGACGCTGAGGGAGCAGGTGGGCTCATGGGTCTGGAGAACCCCGGGATGTCAATGTCAGTCTGTACAGTACTGGCATCTAAAACCAGGAAATTGAATGGGGTCACCGAAAAAGTGAGGCTTGATCTAAAGACTGAGCCAGGGGCTGCTTCAGCACTGGGTCCTGGGGAGGGGGTTAAGAAGGCACCAGCCAAGGAGGATAACAAAAAACCCTAGATGCGATTAGAGGAAAGCCGGGAGATTGGAGTATCCTGGGACCAGATGAGGAAGTGTTCAGAGAATGAAGCGGCCACCGTGTTAAATGCTGTTGTTAGAGGAACTACAGTGAGGGCTACACGTTTGCAACCGGACCATTACAGTGAAGGCCACTGGTGTATCACTAGGAAAAGTTTTGCAGCAAAGGCTCAACAAGTAGATTCAAGACAATGGGGTGGGGGTAGGGAGCAGGGCGCACAGGCTACTTTCTCAAGGGGCTTAATGGTCCTGTAAAGGGAAACATGCATGGAACTGTGGCTGCGGGGAGAGACAGGACAAGAGATGTTTTGGATAGGATAAATGTTAACATACTGATGGATAATGTCAAGAAAGTGAAAAATAATGCAGCAGAGAGGGAGAACTGCCTTGGCGATGACACTGAGTTAGCAAGAGGGGGTGAAATTTAGTGCACATCTGGAGAGACTGGCCTTGGCCAGAATCATGGGCCATTTGTAGAAATTGAAGAGTAGGAAGCAATGTTTAAATGAGAAATGATTATTATGGTTAAGCACACACTGCCAGTAATCCCCCTCAACATACTCTCTTTCTCTTCAAACACATTTATTCCACCTTTTTGCCATTTTCTCAGGCGGGTCTGGAGCGTCTTTCTGGGGTGGGATAAAAATACCGTGAATGCTGCTGCCAAGCGTCATCCAACACAGAGGCAGGCTTGGGTCCCACCCACCTCTTCCCCAGGCCTGTTACCGTGGCACCTCTGATTCTTCCCCAGGTTCAAAGTGACCATGAAAGGTAAACATTTTGAATCCAATCAGGACATTACAAAAGAACAACTAAAGACACTCATGAAAGAGGATGTCCAGAGCTGCTTCAGAAAACGACAAGAACGATGAGATGAGTGTGCTCCAACAAGGAAAAGTATTTTGAGAGTGATTAATGACAATGCGTCTTTTCCTGCAAAAAACATAAAAATATTATTCACCTTTTTTATTACAGTGCACGCACGCACATGGCTGCTAGAAGACTGGTAGATGTGGGGGTGGAATTTCTCTGTGGTTACTACTATCTTAGCGAAGTTGGAAGTACGGGCCTCACGTGAGAATGAGGGAGAGAGGGAGTTTAAGGAGAGAGAGGGCAGAAGTGTGCCCTCGATGTTGGTGATCGTGAATTTCAGATGGAAGCATTTGTCATGATTGTGGTTTTCTCCAGCCACACTCAGCTGTGCAAGTGCAGACCCAGAGGAAGCTGAGAATCGGAGCTAGGTTTTTACCAGTTAATAAAGTGAAATGAAAGGGTGAGGCGAGGGATTGAGGGTCTATGCAAGGGAGAGATTATAATCATTGATTATGGAATTTAAGCCAGGTTAGGGGGGAAGTGAGGCATGGTAGAAGGGAAGGACAGTGTACGTGTGACGGACTTGTAGTATTTTAGATCTCTGTGGGATGTTGGATTTGGGGATACACTAGAGAGAAAGAGCTGGAAAGACAGGGGAATAGTAGGAGGGTGGATGACTTGAACTGGATCAGGGCAGATTTCAGTGAGAATGGTAAGGTCTATAGTATGATCACAGTCGTGGGCAGATTAGTAAGTGGAGGGCCGTGTCAGGAGAGGGGGAGAGCAAAGAACCTGAACAACCCAGGTAGAGGAAGGCCCACCTTTTGGAATGCTGCACATACACGTCACTACCCCAGGAGCGTCACTGCAGAGAGTGACTAAGTGGTATCTCTTTGCCCCCATAACTGCCAAGACCATTTTTCAATAAAGTCAAGGAACAAGGTCAGGGCTGGGAAGGTGCAGGATGAATGCATCTCTGAGAAGCTCTGAGCCTCCAAATGTTCCACCGAGTACCTTGTATGGCGGCTCCTTCCTCCTTGATGAGTTGCCATTGAAGGGCAGCTCTACATCCTTACAGGGGCAGGGGAAGCCTTTGGTTCATAAGTGGTCATCTTGATTCTTGCTGGGACCTATTATTACTGGCGCTACCACTTTGTCACTGGGCCCTGTGCGCAGGTACCCGATTGTTCTTTTCTGCACCCCACTCACACAGTGGGAGGACTAAGGAGTCCATCTTCAGTTTTTCTCCTGTCAGATCCTTCCTGCTTTCAGTTATGCCCTGGATGGAGCAAAGGGTATACAAGATGTGAGGAATTTTGAGGCTTTTAGTACATATTGCCAAGTCTCCTCTAGCAATATTGCAATGGTTTATACTCCTCAGTGCTGTGTGATGATACCCATTTGTCCACATGTTCTTCCTGCCTGTCACCATACAAAGCCTGTCTGGAAAGACTATGTGAGGTTTCTTGTAACCTGGGGTTTTCGTGGTGAGAATGTGACTGTTTCATTTGGCTTTTTTTCATGCGTAACTGGACTGACCATCCTCCTGAATGAAGGTTTGTGTTGCCATTACTCAGCCACTAGGAGTCCTGGTCTCATAAGGACATTTGGAGGCTTCAGGTCAAAACACACTGGACCACGGCCATTTGCTCCATTTTCTGGAGTCATACCCAGGTCTCAGGGTGCCTGATCTTATTCCTTCCAACTCTCAGGTTCTCTGAGACTTTATCTCCTTATTTCAGAGAACATTCTTGCCAGCTCGTCCTCAAAACCTGTGGATAGGAAGGTCAACCCAAAGTCAAGTGTATTTGGATAGAATTCTTCTGCCTCATTATCCTGTCCTTGCAGATGCATGGCCTTAATAGAAATTTTAGTTCTGCCTGCCTTTGTTCAGGCTGATAGAGATCTTTCAATTCACCTTGGATAATATTTATTGAGCCGCACCATGGTTTGGAGTGATGCTGAAGCACAATACAAGTCCACACATGTTCTTCCTTTCTGGTAAGGTCTTTTTCTTTTCTCTCTATGGGACTTTCATTCACTCACCATTTCCTGCTTGGTCTCCTCTTGAGAGGAGAAGTCTCCTCTAGAGAATTCAGGAAGCTGTGACTGTCGTCACCTTCCTGCCATGCGGGTGGCCGCCAGTTCTCTGACCAGTTCTGAGCCTGACCATCTGACTGTGAGATCACAGTAAACAGGAGCACGATCACTTGGGCCAGAGGCCCCTTCTCTGACAGCCCTAGTTGGATAAGATGCATTGTTCTGACCATGAGCTCACCTTTAAAACAATGGCTTGTTATTAAAAGAAAAGGGGTGGGACTAGGAAGAGGGAGAAACCTGAATAAATGAGGGGATCACTGGGAACTTTCTGGTTTACATAGTGTTTTTAGGGGCTCCGAAAGTTGAATCACATTTTCCCTTTTGCTCAGAATTGTTTTCCTTCTCAGAATTCATTTCAGACTCTTATTAGTGAACTAAAAATTAAACACACAGAGAGAACATTTTGGCTTTTTAGCATCTTTTTAGCCCTTCTAAAGGCTTGGGGAACAAAAGTCTGAGTCCTAGTAATGAAAAATTGAGCAACAGCTTAATGCAACGTTAGGATACAGTTTGTGGGGAAATAACCTGTATTTTTATATGCTGTTTATCCACACAGACACGCATATGTGAACACACTGACACATGCATAGATACATGCTCAAATAATGCCACATTATTTTTAACAGAAACATATGGAAATATGTTTATGTATGTATTTGTTTGAAATGTGAGTTGCATCTGCAAAAGTTGTGTAATCTTGTCCCAGAGGGAGGAACTTGCACAGAATGAGCTCTGGAATAACCCTCGCCCCTTTCCTTGTTCAGAGCATGAGTTAGTGATGTCATTAGCACTGAGTGCAGGAACCTGTGCCAAGGGGTGACAGAATAAAATGTAACCCTCCATGTCAGCTGCTGGGTGTGATACCGTGGAGATGTAAGTCCTCAGTGTCTGCCAGGCTGTCTCTCTACTCTGGAAAGCAGAAGCCAATGATAAATGTCGATACACTCGCATTCCACATGGAAGTGAGCTGTAGCTGTCTGGATCACAAGCAGAAGAGGCAGAGCTCAAAATGTGAGTGCCAGATGGCACTTAGGAACCAGGCACATGGGATGACTGCTTGGGGGTGTTTATTAGCTGAGACAAGTGGCCTGGCATCTAGGTGCCACCTTGTCCCCCCAGGAGCACTCTCCTAAGTGCATGATCCAATTTTGCTTTTAGACACCCATTAAGCACACAGCCTTCCCCATCTCTTTCTAATGGACTGAGAGGTGTTTGAAGAGGTCTTGGCAAGGGAACGTCACCAAAATTGGGAGCAAAGGGAGGAAAGTGGTGTGGGAGCCAAGCCTTCCTGCAGGGAAACAATCCCACCAACAAAGCCAAGGGATGTGCTGTTGTCTTTTAATGAGTGATGATATTTCTTTCAAAGTGTAACCGGGCTTGAGTCAAAAGCGAGATATTGCTGGCTGTGGTGGTGCATGCCTGTAATCTCAGCACTCGAGAGGCAGAGTCGGAAGGATTGCCATGAGTTCGAGGGCAGACTGGGCTACACAATGAGTTCAAGACCAGCTTGAACTACATAGTGAGACCCTGTCTCAAAAAAACAAAAGCAAAAATCAAGAAAAAAAGTGAGATATTACCTGCATCCCTTCCCACTTTACTGAAAACGTCTCCAGGGAAGTGGTTGGCAGTCCCACCCAACATGTAATCTCACTTTCCTGTCTTTGTGGAGAAGCAGAAGAAAGGCCTTCACAGTATTCAAATCTATGTTTGCATTTTTAGCTTTATAGTTTATAAAGTATTTTCATATCGACTTATTTCTCCTGCCCATCACACATGGTCATCCCTACTTCTCTGATGCAAAAATAGACCCTGAGAGCTGATGACCCTGCTTCTACTCACACTTAGTGAGAAACCACATTCCCTGCTCCCAAAGTCCTGCCTAATTTGACTTTTCATCAGGAGCCATTGTTTGTTGAACACTTATTGTGTTCTGTACCCTTACCATTTTGACCCTTTCAGGAGGTCTTCAGAGTTGGTCTCACTGTTGCCCATACACATGTAAAAACTGAGGCTTAGAGGGGTCAAATTCCTCAGTGTCACATAGCTACATGTGGCTAAATTAAAATAGGAACACGAGCCTGCCTTACTTCCAATCAACCTCCTTGCACTGTAATAATTATAGCAGCTAACAACCAATAAGCATTCACTACTTTCTGGATGCTGTTCTGTGTGCTTTCTCTGGATGAGCTCATTTAACTTTCACAAGGGGATGATGAAGTAGGTATTTTAACATCTCATTCTACAGGTGGAGAAACTGAGATATAAAACTATTCAATGCCTTGCCAAGGACAACCGAGCAGGTGATGGGTGGGACCCGAGTCTGAGCTCATGCAGTTTAACTCTAGGGCTCACATTTTTAGGTTGCCACCATGCACTGCTCTAGCTATGTAAGTGCGCATGCTTATGTATTTTTAGCAGGACTGGTAACTTAAGAAGGTTTCTAGGTAAACTCAGTTCTTTATGGTTTTAGAACAACCTTCTCTCTAGAGTTAATACCCGCTCCTATATAATTGCAAAACTTCCCCAGCTCTCCAGGGTGTATTTTGGATCAGAAATCACTAGTCTTGCTAATGGAGATGTAATTGCTGACTAGCAGTAGATGCTAAGCATCTACTTGGGAACTTCTTGGAAATCCAAAGTCTCAGCGCCAGAGCTCTGGAGTCCAAGCCTGCATGATTAGCGAGACTCCCAGGTGGCTTGTAGGCACTTGCAGTTTGAGAAGCACTGGTCTAAGCAGGACCTAGAGCCTTGAAGGGCACAGTTCTGAGTCTCAGCTGCACACTTGAATTCCTGGGAAGCTATACAAAGTACTGATGCCTGGACTCCACTTCCAGGGTTTTGAATTTCCTGGCAGCCTGGACATCAGAAATTTCCAAAGCTCGCCAGATAAATTTTCATCAGCCAAGGTTGATAACTGCTGATCTGGGAAAGCTCACAGTTCTCAGCAACCCCTCAGGTTTCAGCCACATTCCTACTCCCAGACATCTGAATCTGCTCTGGGGGATTAGAGAAATTCTCAAAATGCTGTTCACTCCAAAGTTTATGGTAGTTATCATGCACTGAGTAGCCCTTATAGCAGAACTAACATTGTTCACATGGGGCTGGCCTGGATTCTGCCTCAGTTGATTTTCTTTCTTTTTAAAAGTCACATGTGAAATAAGCCCTTACTTAACTCTGAATGCAAAAGATGTGATGCTCATTACCCTCACCCTGCATGTTTGGAAGCTTTGTCATCCAACTGCCTGGCCAAAGTACTACAGCAACTGCCCCAAGAGGACAGGCCTGTGTAGCAAAGAAATTGGGAATGAAGGAGATCTGAGTACAAAGTAGACATCTGTCACACCCTTGATAAACTACATCCAACCCAATGCGCAAGGGCCTCTTAAAGCCTATGAGCCTAATGTTACAGTAGAGATATGGGTTATAATAAAAATGGAGCAATTAGTTATCTAAGACAGAGATCTTATTATAGTCATATTCTCTTTCAAGAAAGTAGGTTCTATGAAGGCAGACAGACCCTCAGCCCCCGGAAATGTATTTGACGTTGGTAGGTGTTTGCAAGTATTTGTTGGATGAACAATCAGGGAGCTGTCAGCTAACACAGCAGTCACTGACATGGCTTGTAAACTGCTATGTGTCAGTGACTTTGTACACATTATCTCATTTAATCTTTGTAAAGACCTACAGAGGTAGATTATTGTTTGCTTGTTAAGCCTTTCAATGCTTCAATGAAATTAAATACGTAATCCACTGGTGGTTGTTTTCTAATAGAGTCTGAATTTATCAATTAAACCCATGCTGGTTCAGTGTTAGTTTTCCAGGGGTTTAGGTTGCATCAGTGGGCAAAACAGAAGAGGTCATTACCTTTTAAATTCAAAGGAGAGGGGTACACAATAACCAACACTGTAGATAGGTAAATCATACAATGTGCCAGAAAGCACTAAGTGCTGGGGTGAGGTTACCATTTTATGATCAGTTAGTTGACTTTAAGTAAAGGGAGATATATCTTGGTAACCTAAGCGGGCTGTGCACAGCCAGTTCAGAGCAAAAGCAGGTTTTGGGACAAGAGGAAATTCTGCCTCAGCACTGCAGCCTTAACTCCTGTCTGCGTGCCCAACCTACTGGTGTGCCCTTCAGGGTTATGTACTTGAGCTAGGAGAGTAACATCAGTCACCTGAGCATCTTGCCTACTGGGCTGCCCCACAGATTGTGGACATGAATTCCTGAAGTGCTTAAAAGAGGCCAGTGGAGGGCCCTGACTGATACAGAGTTTGGTATCAAGAGTCAGGTGCTGCTATAGTAAGTGCTTTAAATGTTTACAGGGCTTTGGAATTCAGTAATGATTAAGGTGGAAGAATTTTGAGGCACATGATAGAAAAAGGCTAGACTTCTTACCTTGAAGAGACTTTTGACAAATCCACGAATATTAAAGGCAATTTTGGTTAATATTCGGAAAGAACTGAGAAGTACAGGGAAAGCCCCCATAGTCTTAGAGAACATATGTAATATGTAGTCAGTAACAGAATGTTGCTGCAAGTAAGAGCATTAGGTTATTTCTGGTGATGTTGCAATGCAAACCGGGAGCGTCTTATTGAATGCTGAAGGGAAGAGTTCCTTGTTATAAAGTGGCAGAAAACTTGGCTCAGCTGTGTTCTGTTGTTAGGTGAAAGGCAGCACTGCTCAGCGATGGGCTTGGGTGTTTAGCTGAGGAAATTACCAGGCAAAGTGTGGAAGGTGAACCCTAGCTTCTCCTAATAGGAAACTGTGATGGAAGCAGGTAAATCAGAGAATGAAGAGTTGTTAAAAAAGGAGCCAACACGTACATTTTGGAAAATTCTCAGCACCATGATGGTGCATGCCTGTCATCCCAGCATTTGGGAGGCTGATGCAGGAGGGTCACTGTGAGTTCAAGACCAGCCTGGGCTACACAGTGAAACTTTGTCTCCAAAAAAATGTTTTTTTAAAAAAGAAAAGTCTATCTAGAATCAAGATAAGGATATAATTGAACAATTATTTGCTAAGAAGATTAAATGTGTGACTTATGGATCCAATCAGCCATCTCAACAGATACGGTCAGTAGAGATGGAGCTATTTGGAAGGATCTGTAGGAAATCTTTCTGTCTGAAGTCATAGATCCCCTCAATAGCCACGCAAAGCTGGCAAGGTTTTGAGTGTTTCATGCCAGTAGAAACACTGTCAGCCTGACAGAGAGAGACGAGATGGGATGGAATGAAAAATGACTGAAAGCAGATAAGGCACGTGAAGGGCTGGAGCTACACCAAGTCCGAAGAAGGAGGCTGCCCCAGCAGGTCTGGAGAGGGAGCCGTCAACCACAGGGACTCCCTGCCAGGCTGGCAGCCTAGAGAAGTCTGCCCTGCTGGCTTGTGAATGTGTCCTCGATGAGTACCCCTTTATTCCTCCCGTTTTCTCCTCTCGGAAATGGAACTGTCTTTCCTGGGGTCTCTCCATTGTACTTTGGAAGCAAATAACTTGTTTTTTAGGTTTCACAGTGTCATAGACAGAGGAAGATGTTGCCCCAGGATGGACCATGCCTAGGGCTCACCCACACCTGATTTAGATGCAACTTGGGACCTTCAGAGCTGGCTGTGTTTAGAAAGGATTTGGGATTAAGAGTTATTCCTGGAATGGGTTCAGATTGTGAAGATGTTGAATGGTGTAAATGAGAAATGAATGCTTGGAAGCCATCCACCAAGTTCATTTTGACTCAGGTCATAAAGGATTAAGGTATATTGTAGTTCTGCTAAGAAAACAGCATCACACAGGGGAAGACTGTGTAAGGATGCAGGCAAAGGTTGGAGTGATGGGTCTACAAGCCAAAGAGTGCTGAGGACTGTGGGCAATCTCTGAGGTCTAGGACAAGGCAGGGAAGGATTCTCCCCTGGAGCCTCAGAGAAGAGTATGGCTTTGCTTCCACCTTGACTTTGGTCTTTTAGCCTTTAGAACAGAAAGAGTAAATCTAGCTAGTGGGGTGGTGCACTCCTGTAATCCCAGCACCTGCCAGGCTGAGGCAGGAGGATCACTGTGAATTCGAGGTCAGCCTGGGCTACAAAGTGAGTTCAAGGCCAGCCTGAACTCAAGACCCTGCCTAAAAAAGAGTAAATCTCTGTGGTTTTAGTTCCCTAAATTTGTGGTAGTTTCAGGCATACTAGGAAACTAATTCAAATATTTAGATGAAGTGGGTGAATTTAAACAAATACATTAAGGAAGTGGGAAAATTGTCCAAGTGGGTCTCTGGGGGTAGATCATAGGTTGAGGAGACAGCTACAGCACGGGTGCTATGGTGGGATTCATTGTCTAGCACTGAAGGCTGTGCTTTTAAACACTTCTCGATCATAGCTAGGATTTTCTAATCACTGAATGGGTATGAAGTGCTAGACTATGAGAATGTTGGTGGTCTCACTGTCAGAGAGTTGGAAAGATAGGAAGGAGGAGGAAGAGGAGGAGGAGAATGAAGAGGGAGAGGAGGAAGAGGAGGAAGAGAGACAGAGAGCAACAGAGGAGGAAAAGGAAGAAGGAGAAGGAGAGGGAGAGGGAGGGGAGGAGGACAGGGAAGAGGAGGAGGAGAAAGAAGAATGGGAAGAAAAGGAAGAGCAAGAGGAGGAAGAGGAAGAGAGACTGAGGGGGAGAGGAGAGGGACAGAGAGAGGACATAGAATCAGCCTTCCTGTACCCTTCCCTTTAGCCCCAAGTGCCTATGGATCTTAGTCCAGGCTTTTCCCCTAGTGGGAGTACCCCAGAGTCCCTCAGCCTTGAGGAAGTCTGTGACATCACGGTCCTTGAGCATCTCTGGAACATGCAGAACTCTGCCGTGGGAGTTGGGTCGCTGTCTAACACAGTCCTGAGATTTAGTGCTGAGCCTGGCTCTTCAGGGGTGTTTCTAGGAATGAGTCCTACTGGGAGGGTCAATGGGTCCTCTCTGCGTTTGGAGGGGAGGAGGTGCCATGGGGCGCGGGTGGTCACTGTCGGTTACAGCCACACATGCAATGATGCTGGAACATACCTGTGCATCCTACAGATTTTTCAATTATAGAAGCCCTGAGAACATTGAGCCAGCACACTGACTTGATGCAAAATATTGTTGCCTGCAAGCCTGGCCAGTGGCTTCTGTGAAACTGATGCTTTTAATTCAGGAACAAAGCAGAGAGGGGCAGTGGTTAAGCTCTGTGATGGTTAAAATTATTTGTCAGCTTGACAGCCACAGAATGCCCACACATTTGGTTAAATACTATTCTGGGTTTTCTGTGAGGGCGTTTCTGGATAAGATAGACATTTAAGTCCGTAGACAGAAGAAAGGATATCACCTTTCCTAATGTGTGGGGGCTGCATCTAAGCAGTTGAAGGCTTGAATAGAACAAAAGGGGCTGGAGGTACAGCTCAGTGGGCTAAGTGCTTGCCGCTGAGCACTAGGGCCCTGAGTTCGATCCCCGGTCCCGAGAAAAAAAAAAAAAAAAAAAAAGAACAAAAGGACTGATCTACCTTCCAGGAAGAAAGAACCCTTTCTGTCTGGCTGCCTTCAAGCTGAGACGTCAGCGTTTTGCTGACCTTTAGGACTCAACTTGAAACGCTGGTTTTCCTGGCCCTTGAGCCTGCGGGCATCAGACTGAAACTCTACCACTGTCTCTCCAGGGTCTCCCCCGCTTGCCAGCTGACTTTGTAGACCTTGCACCCTGCTGCCTCCATGATCACACGAGCCACTCATGCATATGTACAGGACTGTGTGTTTTTCCACACACACGTGTGCATCTTATTTGTTCTATTTGCTTTAATTAGGGTTCAACTTCGTTCTTAGTTTCGAATCTCAGCTTTACTACTTACTGCGTCAAGGAGTCTTGCGAGAGATTTTAACCTCTCTATACCTGAGGTCTCTCCACTGTAAAATGAAGGGATTGCCAGGATCTTCATCACAGCGCTATGAGAGGAGGCTGCGATAATCTCCACCAAACGCTGCGTCCCACCGGGCTCAAATCAAGTACTCAGTAACTATTTGCAATTCTCATTAGGGTATGTCAAGTCTATATGAAACAACCTGGAAGATCAAAACTTTAAACACTGACTTTTCCATGAGCCAACCACATCCTGTGGGTGTGTTGTTGGTCTGGGCCTACTTCCGCATCTGTGAAACGGCAACAACCTACAGTACCCACTCAATGTGTTGTCCACAGTCTGCTGCTCATGTGTGGACCATGATTGGTCAGTAATAAGGAATTCACAGAAATACTATCCATTTAGAGACTTCCAGAGTGATCCAACTGTGTAACTGTATGTTTTTTGAATCCAGCTATAAAAAGTTTGGGATTGTACTTACTGTGTATCTTTTAAATTTTTTCATTATTTTAGTAATTTATTTTTATTCTGTTTTCTTTTTTTTTTTTT